>JAODAL010030434.1:0-49977 GCA_025379985.1 Phyllomedusa bahiana
CTTCTGCCCGAGCACAAATTTTCACACGTTCCACGAGGCCTCCACATAAAGATACAAAGAAGGCCAACAGTAATTGCGAGAGTAAGTCCTTTGTGCAGACACCCCAGGAAAGTCCATAATACCGAATCATGCAACTCCTTTAAAAAACGTAACCGAAACTGATGGGGACAAGAGCTAGACCCCGGAAAATTTTCCCGTTTCTGTCCTGGTGTTCTTAATCTCAGTGCCCAAAGGGGAGGAAGGCCAAAACAATTGTCCCTTGGGGTAATAAGGTACTGGATCCTCCCGAGGTGAGTGACGGTACAGAAGCTTCTAGATAACTTCTCTTTTAAATTTTTTTAGATCCGGAACCATAGGGGAGACATTTGTCAAAACACTTTTTCCCCCCACCCAATTTTAATTCTCCAGAACTCCAATAAATAAGGGGGTTGTGTTCTAAACCCAGGAAACCCAAAAACAACATCAGGGGTAAGCCCCATGATAAAAAAGTGAATTTTCTCCTTATTGTCACGGTCTGGTATGGGGTCCCTGGGCCACCCAGGCGATGGCTAAGCCCACCCAGGGGGCGGGAAATTAAGTAGGTCCGGTATTTCACAAAAGCCGCCGCAAAAAAAAACGGGATGGGCTTGCTGCGCGGGAGTCTACCAGGTCCTTCCCCCGGGGGACTTGCCTGCGTGGGGCAAGGGTAGGTGAGGTACAGAATCTCATCGGCCTGTCCGGGGGCAGGGAGGAGGTCAGGCAGGCCTGAGGTCGAACGTGGACACGAAGGCAGGGCTGGCGGCAAAATTCGTGGTCGGGGAAACGTAGGTCGAGGTTCCCCTACACGATAAAACAGGACAAGGCTTACGGAAGCTTTCCCCTCGTTCCCCAAAAGCACTAAGAATCCGGGAAGGGGTGGCAGGAAGGGGCCGGGCTAAATAGGGCAGTCCCGGGTATGGGCCAATTACCCCCGCCTGTCCCTTTTTAAATTTTCCCCTGCCGTCGGGGCCCCCCCTAGGGGGGGGCGCAGCAAAATCCGGGCCAGAGGGGGACAGAGCAACGTTTGGGGGGTAAGTGAGGGGGACCCCAGCTGGGCGTGAGCGGACCCCCCACCCCCAGGGGGCGGGACTGGGGGCCGCTCGGAGTCGGGTCCACGGAGTGGCCCCCGGGAAGAGGGGCGCAGGGGGTCCGGACAGTACCCCCCCCCTTGGGCCCCCCCTTCTTTCTGGAAAAGGAATTTTAATGCTCTGGGGTCAGGTTTTTTTCCTCGGCTCCCAAACCTCTCCACAAAACCAAAACCCTTCCAGTCCCCTAAAATTATTTTTTTCCCCCTCAAGTTTTCCTCTACCCAAAAAATCTCCTTGACCTCGAAGAATTGGGTGCATCACCACAGAGGAGGAGGACAAAGGGTTAAGGACCGGGGTTTCAGTAAAGAAACGTGGAACGGTTGGGGATTCTCAGGGTGGGGGGGAGCCGGAGTTTTGAAAGAAGACCGGGTTAAGGGCTGAAAACCCAAAAGGGCCCGGAAAGGGGGCCCCATTTTTTGTGGGAGCATTTTAAAGGGCTGACTATCGGCCGAAGCCACACCTTGTCACCTGGGAAAAGACAAAAGGGGGGTTTCTTTTTATCCCTTGAGCCTTCGGCGCTCGGAAGCAGGGAGCAAGACTGATGGTCTGGACCAAAATTTCTTCATGTCCTGGACCAGGCTCCGCCCCGGGAACCCCCGGGTTTGGAAAGCCAGAGGGAAGGTGGGCGGGATGCAGGCCAAAAACGATTAAAGGGGGTACCCCCGCGGACTCTAAATCTAGGGAGTTATAGGAAAACCCCCCCATGGCGGGGTTTTTGGACCAAACATTTTGGCGGGGCAGAGACGAAGTGCGTAGGTAACATCCCAAGACCCTTTCCCCCGGGCCATTCGTCTGGGGGGTGAAAAAGGCGAAAGAAGTCGAGTTTTCCCCAGAATTTGGGGGACACGGGGCCGCCAAAACCGGAGACAAAACGGACCCCCGTCCGAAAACGTTTTTGCTGAGGAGCCCCGCAGATGGAATACGTAAAGAAAGAATATCCGAGGGGGGGCGAACCCACCAAAAAAGGATTAAACCAAACTTTTATCACCCAAATAAAAAGGTTTCCAACAAAGGGGGGAGATGGTTTTAATCCAAAAGGAAAAGTTGTTCCTGGTTATTTGGGGTGGGGGTTTGGCTTATCCTCCCTTTGGAAAAGAACGTTTGTTTTGAGGCACTTACAAAAAAAAGTCCTTACCCCTCTGGCTTGGAAAAGAAAGTGAAAAATGTAAATTTTTTTAGCCAAAGAACTTTGGAAAAGAACCCATTAAAATTATGGGGATTTTTGCGAAGAAAATTTTCCCGTAAAACACATCCCCTCCAAGTGAAGGTTTCGGGGGTTTCCGGACGCCAAAAAAATAAAAATGGTTTTGAGAAGGGGGACTTTGAGTGAGAAGTTTGGCTTAGGAAGGGAGGTTAAAACTTTTTTTTCTTTAAGGGGCCACATCGGGGAACTACGTTGGAAAATGGGGGGGGAAAGGGTTTGTATTTAAAACCCGAAGGGCCCCTTAAAAAAGGCCCCAACCAGGGGGTATGAACATGTGAATTTTCCTGGGGATATAGGGTTTCAGAAATGAGTAACCCAAAATACTGTCTATAAGAGGAAATTTTATTTTGGGGTACAAAGGTTCTCCCGGAGACCTTCCCCTAAAATCTGGGGGGGTCCGATAGGATAAAAAATTTTTTCATAAGGAAAAAGAGGTGGTAAAAGGATTTTTCTGAGATTTATTTTACACCCCCGGAAGAGGAGGGTGATTAAAAAATTTTAAAAGGATAAGGTATAAATAAAAAAGGGGGGTTTTAAGGCCGTTATTATCCCCCCAAATTTTTGGCCAATTTACCCCCTTAAGATAATTGGAGAAAAATCTAGGCTTCCGAACACAAAAATTTTTTTTTATCAAGGGAAAAGGGGACCCGGTTTTTTTTAAGATTTGTTTCGACCCGGGAAAAACTATTCAGGGGGCCGGGGAAAGGACGGTCCTTTCTTTACAAAAAAAAACCCCGCACCCAGGGAAGGGATTTGGATGAATTTTGGGGAAATTTTGGGGGTTTTCTGAATGGTTTTTCTAAAAAATGGGAGATCTGGGGGGATGGAACCCGGAATAAGTATGAAGAATTACGAGAACGGGAGGAAATAAAGGTTTGTTTGGGAAAAAATTGGAAAATAATAAAAGGGCGGGGGAAGGCTAAGGTAGGGAAAAGGAAAGAAAAAAAAAAAAGACCGACAGTTGGGACCCCAAATCATTTTTCCCAAAGTCCAAGGGTAGGAGAGTGGAGCCGCAAGATAAAAAGCCGGGGAGAACCGCAGAACGGGAAGAGCGAGGGGCACGTAGAAGGGGGGATTTTCTTCCTTATCAAACGCCCCCACTGGAGGGAAAATGGGTGGTGACAAATGGATGGGTGTCACTTAGCACTCCCCCCAAATAGGACGAGAATAAAAGAGCGGGTTTTTTTCTAAGCGAAACCACCGAACCGATACTGGCTTTTAACTAGAAGACGGTGGGTAAGTTCCCCCGGGCCATCCAAATCCAGGAACGCCTACTTGGAACGAGGAACCATGCCGACCCGACCTGCACTGGCTCAACAGGGGGTGAGAGGGGATTTGCACCTGGGAAAATCTCCCCTCCCACAAAATCCCCTAGGTGCGGGAAAGTTTTCCCGCAAAAGGCTTTGGGGGGGCCGCTTGGGACAACCCCTTCCTCCCCGTAATGCTCTGGGCTCCACAGTAAGGCCAAGTTGTTTTTTTCTGGGGCCGAACACTGGACCAACCTTCCCCAAAAGATGAGCCCGTTCCACCTGCAAAAGGGCTCCTCCTAGATTTGGCGCTTGGCGCAGGAGGCCTCTGAAACCGTGCGAGGCCCGGGGGGCCGGCGAGGCTGGGCTAACATTGCTCTTGCCCAAGTTTTTCCCCCTCCCGTTCAGGAAGCGACATCGATTGGGGTGGCCAACCATATCAGGGCACTAAGGGGGGATGGGATTCTCTGGTTTCTAGTACATCCTTAATTCGCTCAGACCCTTTCTTTAAGGTGGCACACAGAGCTCCTCGTTCCACAAAATTCGAGGGCCCAAAGGGGCAGAATTGCACCGCGTATCTTTTTTGGACACAGATCTCCTTGCGCAGGATTAAGGAGAGCTGTTCTCGGCGGAAGATTGCACCGAGCAAGGTTCCTCGAACTTACCTTGAGCGGGAAACTCTCTGAGGTAACGACTGGAGGTCCGCTGACCACCTGGATTGTTTTCCTGTCCCAGCAGATTTGTAAGCCCATGCCAGGGCCTCCCAGAGAGGGATTCTGGACCACGAAGAGCCACTTTCACACGTTCAGAGATGAACTGATCGCCATCAGCTCCACGTGCATATAGCATGGGTGATGAACCCCCCTGCAGATTTATCGGACCTCCGTTGAACTTGGATGGGAGCGACATCCGAAGCTTGAGGCCCCCCAGAGCCATCCACAGAAACCATTGATGCCGGGTAACAACCAAACTGAGCAGATGGCGAAGTTGTTCAGAGCACAAAGGATGATAGCTGGGGTAATTTTGCTGCACCTGTTACCTTAGTTGCTGCTGACTGGCGAGCACGATGGTCGTCAGATCCGCCAGGGCTGGGTAACGGCACCTCTTGTCGGGATCCATGAGCCGGATCCAACCTGTCAACGGTCGGGTAGTTGATCCACCTGTACCACCTCAGGCGATGCTCAGCCCACGCCAGGGATCCGAATCTAAGTAGTTCCGGTATTCACAAGAGCCCGCCGCAAAGGCGGGATGGACTGCCTACGGCGTATAGTACAACCAGGGTCGCTTCCACTGTGGGACTTGCCTGCTGTAGGCGGCCAAGGTAAAGGCAATGTACAGAATTCGGCATGGCAGGCTCGTAGTCGGGGGACAGGCAAGGAGGTCAAGGGCAGGGGCTGATGCTCGTGAACGATGAGACAGGCCTCAGCTAAGTTCAGGGCTCGGCGTTCAAGATTCGTGTCGGGTAAACGTAGGCCTCGAGATCGGTAACATGGTAACACAGGACAGGCTTTACCAGTGAACGCTTTCCGATTCGTTCTAAGGGCTAAGAGCACTAAGGATCGGGCAAGGCTGTCAGGAAGGGGCCGGACTTAAATAGTGACAAGTGCCCGGCCAAATTGACATCAATTACTCGGCGCACTGTCCTTTAAATTTCAACCCAAACCAAACCTGGCGGCGCCGCGCACTTTATAAGCCGGGACTCATAGAGCGGACGAGCATGATTCGTGGCAGGGTAAAGTGAGTGGGGACCTGAGCGGGTGCATGAGCGGACCCCGACCCAAGTTGCCGGGACGGAGGCCCGCTCGGCATATTCGGTAGCACAAAAAAAACGGTATGCGCTGACGACCCTGGATGAGGGCTCGCAGGGGCATACTGGTGACACTTATGCATAGACCCAACTAGCTACCCTCAAGTTCTGGTCGGTGTCAATACGAGAAATTATGCTCATTAACCAACGTCCTGGGTAGAATTCAATAGTCCACCACCCCAACGCGCATGGTGATCCGCTAGAGGAATCCAGGAAAGGCCCAGATATGGACGACATTTTAGCAAATTGAGTGGCGTCCCACAAAGATTGGAAGCAGACCTTGAATCTACAAAATCACTCCTGGATTCACACAAAGAACAAATATGAAATTTTCACATGGCAACAACAGCTTTTTATTGATACCATAGGTATGAATATGCATTGATATTGTCGCCTCTAGGTGACTTTTCCCAGCGTACCACCTGAGGCGCTGGAGTTTTTATCCCAGGTTGCCCGGACCTCTCTCTTGGGAAACCTCACATGATAGCGAATGACTTTACTCTTTTCTCCGCCACAGCTAGAAGCACAGTTCCCTGGTGCGACATGAGGTTCCTGGGTCACTGGCACCCACTACCCTATAAAAGAGGCCGCCTATCTGCATATGCTTGAACCTCATGTTTTTTGGGGTACACCACACATGAAGGTTTCTGGGGCGTGGCAGAACAGAGTAGTGGAGTAAGAGGCGTGCAATGGAGAAAGGGCTCTGCTCCCACGTCCTCTCCCCTAAAACCGCCTGTCTAAACGACGCCAAAGTGATGGGCGTACTGTCCCAATGCCCCGAGTAGGATAGGGCCACCAACATGTCCTTAACATGGGTCAGTCCAATCCTACCTGGAACTGGCACCTGAGGATGGTGTCGCTTCCCCCCCGAAAGGGAAGCAACACATCGATAAAAGTCAGAGGCGTACTCCTCTACAGTCACTCTAACCCTGCACAAAAAGGTGGTGAGCTGAGTTTCAGCCACCGTCCCCCTAACAGGTTCTCAAAGAGAAGTCCCAAAGAGAAAAAAAATTCTGTCTACATAAGACAATTCCGGTGAGTCAGGGTAGTGAAAATGCCCCCTCCTGGTTTACCCCTTGAAGAAAGGACATTTGACCCATATTCCCACCTTAGTTCATCATTACCCATAGTACGTTGGCGGAGTTCGACAAAACGCCGACATCCCTCCCTAAAAGTCAGAAAATCCCTCTATTGTCCGTCCCGAAAACCTTTCGGGTAGCTGAATGGGGGGTTTCCTCAGAAGGTTGGAAGCGATGTCGGGGGGTTACCCACAACGTTGTGGGGTACCCTGGGTGGATCCTCTGGTGTTGTACCTCAGTGCCAGGTCTTAGACAACTGGGGATAAAGTCCCTCATCTGCTCCTCCACCAGCAATCATGGGTTCATGGTACTGTGATGAGCAGTATTGTACGCCTGAGAAAATGTATCACGTACAGAGCGAGGAGCAGTGGGCCCCTACTGCCACCCAGACCACTGGTCCCTGCCTACTTGGCGTAAGAGCTGCCTCCTACGCGGCAGACCCATAACTGCACAAACAGCCCCTACGCTGCTAAGTGCAGGGCCGCAGGAAAACACTAAAGTCCAAAGTCCGGGTCAGTCACAGTATCGGAACTGTTATATGCCAAGGAAACAACAACGTAAAATGCCAAAAGAAAGTCAAAACAAACAAAGCTGAGTCCAAACACGGTCAGAAGGAGCGCAATACAAAGTCAGAAGGCAAGGCGAGGTCAGGAAGCTAGCCGAGGTCTAAAATCAGGTAAGCAAATTAAAAACAGAACACAGGAATAGCAAGGGGAAACCTTTTCCTCAGGCGAAAGTCTGGAGAGAAATGAGGAGTTTAAAATAAGGAACCCATAGCCCTCCACCCCAGCAAAGGATTGGTGGCGGCCGATCGGGCTCTATCCTATTGGCCAATGCAGACACACCCTCGACATTTGATACTGATCTGAGCTGTCACAATCTACAGCTATCACGCCTCGAGGCTTTCTCCCTGGGTGTTTCTACTGACTCCGAGGGAATTCTAACCCCTACCGTGCCTTGCACTGCTTCACTGGTGAGGCTGAAACGTGTGTCGCGTGAACACTCTCCTCTTCTCAAAAGCCATCCTGCCTGCCTGTCTGTCTGAGTTCGCCCGCTCCCCCCTGGTCCCTCCCAATGGCTGTACAGCGCTAGATGCTTCTTTAAAAAGTCTCAGCCTAACTAACTAGCGCTGTTCTATGCAAAATGAGGACATGGGATTTTTCCAGCCAATTTAACAACGCCACACATCACAAGCGTCATTATGTCCCGCACACCCAGCTCGACCCTGCTCTATGCTCTAAGCTGATTTGCTGGCCGCCAAAATGACAATAAGAGCGCCGAAAATGGCGCTATTAGTATCAGATTATGCTCAGATTCTCACCTAAAACATCATCGCATGATCGGAATTTTCCGATCAACCTACGAAACCGTCCGATTTTCAAACTTTGTCGATTATATTCGCTTATCGCCTATTCATGAAGATTTATTCATATGGCCAGTGAAAATATAAATATTCATTTTTGTTAATTAATTATATTAATTTTCACAGTTGCTATAGAAGAAAAAATCACAAACAATGTGTTATGCAATTTCTCTCAAAGCTTGTCCCAAATTTTGTTGGTTTATAAACGTGCTATTGATACAAAACAGCTTCTATTGTGATCTCAAAAAAACCATCATAAACTGAAAAGCTGTGATACCACAATCAAGTTAAACAGTCTGCTACATCTGTACATGACAGAGCTTAGAAGTGAAAAAGTGCCATTTAGCTTGTACAGACCATATTTTGTTAGATTGGTTTTCAGGTCCAATGTTGCAGTTGCAAAACCCTTAAAGTACCAGTACAGTGGAAGACGAGATTGGGTGGCCCCAATTTAGAAAGTTGAAACAGAAACAATATAAACACTTTTGAAAAAAATGAGCATAGGTGCACACTGGTGGGCTGTAACTTTACATAACAACCAGTTCCAAATCATAAGAGCACACTATCTAACTAAAGAAGCTATCCAAAGTGGACATAGAATCTTATGAAAAAGCGAATTATCATGGTACTACTATATAAATAATCGTAAAAAAAGTCTTGAGGTATCTCTCAGTTCACACCTTTTTGATCAAAACTGCTATACACCACGCCTCACCGAAACTTCACAACGGAGATGACCTCAGGCAAGATGTGGTTCCTACACTGCAATCTCTTGTTACTCTATCTCCTCGTTCTTCTGGGTCCTATTCAACCACCATAAGATCTAGGGAATGAAAAAACACCATAGCTTGCAAAATCGATTACAAACACTGCACTGACATAAAACATCCCTGTTGAAGGAGGGTGGAGTTGCAAAAAAAAAAACAAAATGGAGGCAGCCAATTCCTCCCAGATACAGATCTACTAGAAACAAATATGAGCTACTGCACATCAAAAAAAGCCAACTTTGAAAAAAAATAAGTATAGGTGCAACACTGTGGGGCTGTAACATACATACACATATCAAAAATCATTAGCAATCACAACATCAACTAAAGACGCTACACATCAATAGGAAATCTTTGAAAAGCGCGATCGCCATTTAATGTAAAAAAAACCCTGAAGGGTCCAGTCTGTCAGATATAATTTTTTTTAACAAAAAAAATAGCAACAGACTATGTTATTTCTTCAGTCGAAAAAACTGATACCTGACAGAACATACACAAACTGCAAACTGAGAACTTAAAAACTCATTAGAAATGAATAGACATCAGTTTCTTGACGTTTTTTTTTTTTCAGTCTCGCCACCAATGAATCAGAGACCAGACGGAAAACACAACCATCAGGTGTAAACGCAACCAGGCCTAAATTGAACATGTTGTCTTTTTCTGCTGTCAGCGTTTTTGTATTTCTATCTTGAATTGATCATAGTAATAATCTTGAATATTGTAACTTCACTCCAAGCGCAGACTTGGTTAGCAAATAAGTTCAGAACTAGTAAGAAGAAAATGTAGAAAGCAATGTAATTAGAACATGATTAAAAGTCTGGACCAATGAGCTTAGAAATTCAGTTGAATAACAAAAAACTGTTTTAGCCTTATGCACTGCTTATTTTTAAAATCTGCATGTCTTGTTGACTTTAATTTATAATGAGCATGATGTTAATGAAGCTAATTTTGTATCTCTCTATACCTCTGCTTTGAGACCTTTTAGAGAACTCTAGGGTGCATTGCATGTAGCACAAAAGTAATTCACCATATGGATATGCGTCCAATTACTTATTCAGAGCAAATGCAAAACAATTACAAAACAGTGTTTATTGCAACATAAATGAGGCAGGAAAAAAAAACAAATATTGTTCTTTTCCCAAAAGTCAAAACAGAATTCATTGATTGCAGACCATATTTTCTCCAAGCACCCTTTTAATTCCAACATTATCGTAGAACAACCTGAAATGAGGCCTAGGAATAACAACACATTCCTCTTTGATCCGTGAGTGCAGACTGCACTGTATAATGATCATATTTTTTATTTGTCAGGTTCTTGATTGCCTCTTCGGATTTTGAATTTGTAATTTTATATACGAATTTAGTGCATCACAAATTCAATCACCTGGGATCAGCGATGGAGAACCATCCATATAATTATGTCGTGCAATGGCCTGTTACAAGGCATAAATCTATTAGTAGTACAAATACAATAGAAAATAATTGCAATGATAATAATTTAAGTTAACCAATATTTCCGTTGTATAATATGGTAGTTTAGTTACTCACTGCAAACTTCAATAATGGAGATTATAACTTTGTTCGTCAAAGGTGAACTGCACAATTCATGAGGGTATGTGGTTCTTTAATTAACCACTAAAAAAATGTTGTTCATGTGTGAAAACTGTGCAGGTCTAAGACTTTCTTTGTTGCCCATCGCAACCAATCAGAGCTCCCCTTTCATTTCATGTAGTTCTTTGAAAAAATGAAAGGGAGCTCTGATTGGTTGCTTAACTGGCGGCAACAAATAGTGTTGAGCTATTTTTTCGACAAAGTTTGAAAATTTCGGCAAGGTTTTTAAATTGATTCGAAATTAACCAGATCAATGCATAATTAAGGTTAAAACTGTGCATCATCTATTAAAGAATCAGCACCTTTATTCGGCGCTTTTCTCCTGAAAATTTTGGCGGCCAGCAAAATAGATTACAGAATAGAGCAGGTGAGATGTGTGTGCGACTGTCATGGACGAGGATTGTGTATGGTACGATTGGACTGGAAAATATCACATGACCACTCGTTTTTACATATGAACAGGCGTATCCTGTTTTCAGCCTCAGTTCTTCTCAGCGTCTCATAGGGATAGGAGAACCATGCGTTTCTGCCTTGTTTTGCGCCAAACAGCTCTCATCGAAATTAGTTCTAACTTTCTGACAAGAGAACGCCTCTACAGCATAGCTGTGATCCTTCCAATTTAGTTAGATTAGGGATTTTGAACAATTTTCATGTAGTTAGCTAAGAAATTTTAAAGCAGAATCTACCACTGAAATTCACAGCGGTGGGAGCGGGGGGGGGGGGGGGGGTCCCGCGGGGACGAACACAGACAAAGCTCTATCTATAAAGAACATTGGATAAAGTTCACCAAGACTTAGTTAGATATTGTAATTGGAATATCATTTATGATAAACAGTTTGCTATTGAAATATTTCCTGGAGATATTGGGCAATCCCTGAACCTATAATTGGATAAACATCATTTCTAGATAACATGCAGGTCTCTTTGTTAGCCTGCAAAACTCCACTCTTTATTATGAGTAAACATTTCAGATAGGTGTATCAATTATACCCATTACACCAGTTACGTTGATATATCCACCTTTGCACTTAGAATAACAAAACCTCAGAATCTTTGTAGTCAGCACAGGTTTGTTGTTGCAAAAAAAAAAGAGTATCGTACGAAAACATCACATAACTGTTTTTTTTGACTTTTGGCTCACCCAGTCACTGTCTTGACGCAACTGCCATCTACGGAAATCTTAAAAACAGCAATTTCTATATTCACCCACAGGTGAATTGAAAGTGCAAAAAAATAACCGTTATTAATAACCAAAACATAACATTTAACGTGCTTTTTTACTTTTATGCGCACCCAGCACTGTCTTCATATGACGACAGCATCTTACGTAAATCTTAAAAACAGCAATTCTATATTCACCTACAGGTGGAATTGAAATGAATGCAAAAAAATACAGTTTTTTTATATCAAAACATAACCACTTACGTGTTATTGGAACCTTTTTGCGCACCAGCACTGTTCATTACGCAGAATCCTACGTAAATCGTTTAAAAACCAGAAATTCTATATTCAACACCACAGTGTATTGAATAGTTGTCAAAAAATACCATTTTATTTATATCAAAACATAAACTACGTTTACGTGTTTTTTGACATTTTTGCGCAACGCGCAGCACTCCGTTCATGTGACGCAGCATCTACGTAAAACTTAGAAACATCAATTCTAATATTCACGCACAAGGTGAATTTAAAGGTGCAATAAAATAACCGTTAATTTAATACATCAAAACAAACAGTTTCGTGTTTTTTGACTTTTGCGCACACCGACACTGTTCATGAGCAGCATCTACGTAAATCCTTAAAACCTAATTCAATTCACCACAGGTGAATTTAAAAAGGTGCAAAAAATAACGTTGATTATATCAAAACATATACAGTTTACGTGTTTTTTTTTGAGACTTTTGTCGCACACCCATCACTGTCATGAGCAGACAACCTACGTAACAAATCTTAAAACAGCACATTCTGAAATTCCACCACAGGTGAATATGAAAAGGTGCAAAATATGCCCGTTTTATATAATACCAAAACGACATATGAACCATTGAATACTTATTATGGACCTTTTTGGCCAGTCCAGTGATTTGTTCAGGATAGAGCACCTTGCAGTTGGAAATATTGAAATCCACCAATTTTGTTTTGATTAAGGATTTGAGAATTACTTGTGATTTGCCGTCTTTTAATAAGAGACTTTCCAAAACAATTCCATACCTTCTCAAATTTTTATATTTCTGAACAGGAGCGAAATGTACCGTTGGTAAAGCGAGCAAAGAGTGGGGGGGGTATCACATGGAGGTATAGGTACGAGAGAAGGTGACTCCTTCCAGTGCTCGCTGACAACACGCATGCAACGGATGTCATTGCAGGACCGTCAGGTCCTGTCATCGCTGGGTCAGGCCCTGTGAATCTAAGTAACGAACATCTTCGCCAATCTGTCCTTCATGCGATAAATAGCTAAAACCGACCATGCATCAAAGCAGTCTTTACCTCCTCGTCCTCGCAGTCACGGCCACAAATTGTCCGTTCATCAGCATCATCATCAACGTTTCCAACTATAAGCAGGTCCCAAATGTCAACCTCGTGTACCCACCTCACTGAGTGGATAATCCATTTTTCCTATAATTACCTCTTTGATAGTACAAACATAGACTGTAGAGGGGTTCATAAAGGCATGAGTTAAAAGATCAAGAGGCCAAAAGTGATGGATTTTCTCTGCTCTTACCGCCCAGTTACGATATGCCCTATCATAGGAGGTTATAAGGTGTAATACCGTCGAAATCGAGGCAAAAAATATCCCGGTGGCGTCACTTGGCAACGCCTCTTGAGCAGTAGCCCCTTGCTTTAGCACCGCAGCTTCTCTGGATGCAGAAATACAGACGACACAGTCGCACCTATTGTTGATGATGAATGACGTACATTGCCTGATCCATCCTGTGTCTTTTCCCCGCATAAGATATGTGCTGTGCGAACACGCTTCATCATGGACGGAGTGAGGAAGACGAATACGGGGTTAGTGTCCAACTGGTCCCGCCACCAATAAAGGTAGAGTCGCGCGGTCGCAAATACCGCTGATTAGATTCCCCAGCCACGGTCAGCTCAAACGCCCGCTCCTCGCTTATCGCCTTGGTTCAAAAAGGAGTCCAGGACCTCTCAAGCCAGTGCCTTCTTTGAGCAAAGCCTCTGATTCACCCAAGCGATGTCATATAGCCGCGCCCTTTGCCTGTAAACGCATACTAGAGGCAAGAACCTTCAAGAGGTAACCACCACCAACTCACATGTTCCCTATTCACATGCCAGCGAATGCCATGAGTTGAAATGGAGGGATACACATGAGAGGCCAAAAAAGGCCAGTAACCGACACGACCCCCGGCCTCCAACCACATGTCACACCGCTCTGTCTCCCCGCCTCCTCCTCCTCCGCCACCACCAAAGCTAATCCCTACCACAGCTCTGCCCATGTCCTCTCAGAGATCCTATTATCAAGGATTCATCCTCCGCTTCCAGCCGTCCACCAGTCGCCCGAGTACCACAGCACCCACCAGAGACCCATCCTACCTACCCCTTCTCCTTCCCGCCAGTTTTGCACCGACCTGCATACGTCCGTACCGCGGCCAGTCTAAGCCAAGCCAGCCTTCCTGTCTCCAGGAGTTTGGGAGAGCAAAGAAACACTTTAAACCCAAACCATCCCCAAAAGCCAAAAAAAGCCTGGAATCACGTTCTCGGACATTGCTCAGCATATTTTGCCACGTTGGAAAATGATCTATGCCTTTCCGTCTGGTGGACACTGATGGTTTTCCGCCACTCATGGCCTCTCGCATGCCACCACAATACCAGATCCGAGCAGGCATTCATCCTTTGCCAGTACTAAAGCCCCCTGCCCTGCCAAGCCACCATGTCATCTAAAATTTGACAGCGCGCTTGTCCTGCATCTCGTGTCCGGAAAAGTCCATCACACCACCCGTACGAAGCATGGCTAGAAAGCAAACGGCCAAAATGTCGCTATAACAACTGCAATCTCTGAAGACAATCTCAACTGGGAGAAGCTGGGTTGAATGACTCTGGGAGTACGGACGGTGTCTCTCCAGGCTCGGCGCAGACCTCGCTCTTCCAAAACCGTCAGGGATGGTGTGCAGTCGATCTTCCCCCAAGCGGTCCTTCTTTGCGCGCATTCACGTGCCCAAGTAAGACCACCAATGTCCTGTTGTTAAATTAATCTGCCATGGAGAGCCGAAACCATCACACAACCTGGCACAGAATGTGAGCTGTGGACGCTTCTAACAACGAGACCGTTCGCTGCTGGGTGACAATAACCTTGTGCCAGGCAGGTGGTGTGGCGATAACTGGCGAAATCTTGCTGACGGCCCACGGCTGCCGCGCTAACAAGAACACAGAGATCGGTAGGCTGGAGGCACATCCCCTGCTGGCAACGAGTCAATGAACCTTGTCATTCCAGGAAATATTACTCTAAAGAGCTACCGCGGGTCTGGACATGCCTCGCTGAAGAAAGGCTCGAGCGTCAGAGTTTTCGCACTCCAGCCGTTCCTGCACCCTGCTTCGTTACCCTGCCTGTCTGTCGTTCAGCGTCGCTCGGCCTCCCCCGTCAACCGTCTCATTTGTTACGAGGCAACCACGCTGAATTCCACCCTCCCGACATGCTCCAGCGATGGTGGCAGCAGTCGCAATGCCATTTTGAACTCAGTACGAAGTGACACATGGCCTTACAAGCAGCGGTAAAACGGACCTCTTGGGGTCTGTTTGAACCACACCGAGAGAGTGGAGCCATGTGAAAGGATCTCGTGCACTATCGCTTTTCCAGTTTTGAAGCAAGCCACCAAAATGGTCAGTGCGGACAATAGCCCTTGTCACATGAGCATTGTGTGATCTTAAGTTCTGAACGATCCGTTGACACTATTGAAACAACAGGTCCCTGCCGAGCGAACGGAGGAGGAGACGGACACAGCATGCGGACGACCATTCGGAGCCTATTTACATCATCCGATCAAATCCACAAGGCCCGACAGTTTTCACAATTTCATCGGTCCTTCATTAGTCAGTAGTGGTTCGGCAGGCCAGAGCTAGTGCAAGGTGGCGCATGCAGCTCTCAGGGTGCATCATCCTCAGGCAAGTCAAGGCTGTTTTGAAGCTGTGCCGGATGCAGCGTAGGAGGATGGGGAGGAGGAGGTATTCCTAGACAACCTGATGTTCACCGGACTCCCTTGCCTTGGAAAAGTAAGGTTGGCGAGAATTTGAAGGGCAGGATGAGAAGAAGATGAGGAAGTTCAGTTGCTTCACAGTGCCCCTGCCCAGAGGCATGGGAAATCAAGCTTCCAATCTCTCACATGAGTGCTTGGAGCTCCATTTCCTCCAACATGATCCGTCACATTAAGCCATCACAATGAGAATCAACAGTTACTGGGTTGCCACCCGCCCCGGATCCCCGGTACAAAACAAAAATTAGCACTTTCCCCTTCCACCCACGCCAAATTGAGAGTAAACAATACAGGAAATGGAGACCCATTGCAGATTGAACAACTGGAGACATCTGTTGCGTCATGTCTTCTCACAGTTCCCCCCCAAATGTCACGGTGGAACAACATCAGCGACCGTGACAGCAGAGAATGGCCCAATCAGCGGCGTCTAGGCGGCAGCAGCATGCAAGTGGCAGAAGCCTAATGGGTGGACCTCTGGCAAACTTTGTTCCTTACACCACCAATCACCAAAGAGCATGCAATCGGCCAGGGCACACATCCCAACACACATAGATCAGCTTAAGATCATTGGTGCAACGACTATTCTGCGTCTCAACAGAACCAGGAAATGTTTTTTTTCACCACGGTGCTCATCGTTCCGGACCTCAATAGACTTCTGGGCTAACCAAAATGGACCGACAACTCGGCCCCGAGCTGGCTCGTCACGCCATAGAGGGTTGTCCATTGCCCAGCTGCCAGCGTCATATCTGAGCGACCTTCAGCACAGGGCTGGAAGGAGTCATATACAGACAAAGCGCTCCCGCTTTCCACAGATAATGAGGATCGTTTGACTTTCTCAAGATAACAGCGAAGGATCCTCTGATGATGTTGTGCCTCGGCACCAATTGGCCCGAGTCACCGATTAGTTCGCCAGTCTACACTTCTGCCACATCCTTTTCAAACAGAAATGGTCGCCTCCTTGAAACTTTTGTTTTAAATATCATCTTCTTACTGCAAATTTTTATTCCTCGTTTATATTTCCCAACCTTCAGTTTGCTGGCGTTTGCTGTGAGTAGACTGTTAAAACGGGACATCAAAGGTTTCATGACAACACCGTATTCCATTACCACTTTATCTAAGAAGTTTTCGCATTGTCAATGGTTTTGGAGTCATGTTGCTGTGAGATACATACAATAATCATTGTCCCTTTTGAATAGACAACAGAATGTAGATGGTGTAAAAGTTAGCTTCTAAGCTGCGATTTTTTCTAATTTCTCCAAGTGTATATTCATTCTTCATACAAATACAGTGGCCGATTAACAATGCTTACCCAATCACCCAAAATAAACACCACTCCCGACAAAAAAAATTCTTTCAATACTTCTGCGGCCTGAGAAAGGGGTCATGTAGCTAAGTGTAGATCAGAAAGGCGTTAGCAGCACACCTAAAAGAGTCGTACATATAATCAAGGTCCACCGATCTTTAATCATGTACGATAGTAAATGAGTGAGGCTTCCTACATGCTGCATTTTCACCCTCACTACCACCAAATAATTATTTATATATACAGTGTGCTGAGAAGTGCGCAGTCCAGTTTATCTATACGATAAATCTATTACTTTTTGCGTTTTGAGGTTCACGCTAGAACCTTGCGACAAAAAATGCATCGACATATACTCGACCAGGCTACTTCTTATTTTTTTTACTAAAGTTAAAAAAAAAATTGTCTTTCTAAATCTCTTGACATTCAACTACGAGTTCTTACACAGACAATGATTGACCCGCAGAAGTGGCTCAAAGGTTCTTATTCCATAGCTCTTAGAATTCTATTGGCTGGCATATTCCTGTCGAGACATGCAGTCACTAACGTACTAGCAAGGACCACTAGTACGTTAATTTAAAAAAATAAATTTATGACATTTCTGGGCCCTCAAGTAGGCTCCATTGCCTTTGAACTTTCTTGTTGGGTCGATGCCCTACTTCCCAATGCGCAGCTTATGACTGTACAAAGCGTCCTATACTATCAAAGGGTCCCTAATACAGACCAATTACATAACTACAACTAAACATGATTCGCGTACATTTTCTAACGTCTGAGGGCAAGTCAACTGTTTAATGACAAGTTGATTGGTATACAGCTCTTATAATCGGATGTCAGAAAAACTCCCGGAGAAAATGATTGGCGTTAAATACGTAAAACACACTAGGACTATAATGGACACACATACATTCTGTGACACAGAATGACCTTCTGTTTTTTCTCTGCGACCAAGCTAAATCCTTTTAACAAGATGCCACGCCCACCATACGTGCTAAAATCAAATGTAAAAAAAGAGAAACAAAGACAATGTGAGGATTCCAAATCCTATTTTAAAATGTGAGTGTTTATTCTAGAATTAAAGTCTACGCACTCTACACATCACTCACGCGCCCAGACAATCCAAAATTTGCAATGTACAAAAGAAATGACGCGTTGTTAAAAATAATTCCTCTGGAAAACAAATCATTCATGTTAACATAATTGGAGGTCTATCAAGGATAACAGGAGACACATTTTACACTGCCAGCACGTTGATAATAAATAAATCCCAATGCCAGATAAAGGGCACCTGGGTGTAACAGGAGCGTTAACACCAGTATTTCCCAGAATGAACTAAATTGGTCACACACTCATTACGGAGGGGCAAGCGCTACCCAGTATTGACTGTTGTAAAACAGAGGAACCCTGGAGTTCCTCCACCCACTTCCTCCGCTTTCCCAGCACTCTGATTCAGTCACGAACAGTTTTCCGTTGCTCTCGCTGCGTCATCAGGCATTTTAACCTGCGTGTTAATAGATGACGGACGCCAGCCTGGGCTTTCCACACCGCACGCAGATCTGTAACTCCGGCCCTGGTCAACTGTGGGCCCAGGACAGTTATAGTCAATTCCAGTTCAACTAAAATGGTGGTTGAAAGGACCCTCCTTTTTTTTCCGGCACTTTTAAATAGTGGGGGTCATGCATGTTTGGGTCTCATGCTGTGGTCCCATGACATGTATAGTCAATGTCCAGTGAAACTAAAATGGGGTGAAAGACTCCTTTTTCCGGCACTTTTTTAATGTTGATGTCCATGCCAGGTTTGGGCTCATGCTGTGGCCCAGGACAGGTATATTCAATGTCCATTCAACTAAAAATGGGGTTGAAAGACTCCTTTTTTTTTTCCGGTCCCCCCCATAAATAACTTTTTTAAATTGTGGGGGTCATGCAGTTTGGGGGCTCCTGCTTTGGCCCAGGACAGTTATAGTCAATGTTCCCAGTTAACTAAAATGGTGGTTGAAAGACTCTTTTTCCGGCACTTTGAATGTGGGGGTCAGCAGTTTGGTGCTCAATGCTGCGTTGCCCAGCACTGTGTATAGTCCATGTCCATTTCAACTAAAATGGTGGGTTTGAAAGACTCCTTTTTATTTCCGGCAGCGTTTTAAATTGGGGGTCATGGCAATGTTTGGGGCTCATGCTGCTTCAGGACGAGGGATATTCAATGTCCAGTTCAATTAACATGATGGTTCAATCCATACTGCCTTCCTGGCACTTTTTAATTTGTTGGGGTGATGCAGGTTTAAGGTCAGGCTGTGGTACAAAGACAGGAATAGTAAAATGATCTGTGACTTTTTTTTCTGTGACTTTTATAACCAAAGTGTGTTGCCTAAGATGTACATGTATCCATTTGAAGTTGTGGATGTTAATTTCAGCTTCTCCAAGCCTTGTTTTGGGTGAAAAAGAAGGTGTTGTTGCTCTCCCATAGGACTTTAATGGTCCATCCGCGCATAATCGATGCTCACTATCGAAAAACCTTATCGATAGCGGCCGACTATCGATCGATCTCGATAGCCAACGCAATCGCTCAACACTAGCAACAAAGCAAGGCTTAGACAGTTTTCATACATGTTTACCATAGTATCTAGAAACCCAATAATCCAACATTTTAAAAACACAGATGTACACGTTAGCTGTGACTAAGGGCCGACATGTTCTATGGCCTGAAACGCGTTAGTTTCTTATCCTGTGAATCATGTTTTAACCTGTGTTTCTTCAATAAATTTGGGATTTTTACACATATCCTGAAGTTGCCGGACATTGTCTTTTATTTTCCATATTTCTTTAGTGGAGATTCTAGTGGTCCGTGCACTTCACAGGAACTTTGGTGAGCTGGAATTTTTTGTCTTTACACGTTAGGTTTGGTTCACATCTGTGTTGGAGGGTTTATTTGGAACTTCATTGCAGAGATGCATATGGACACAAAAGGATCCATTTCACAACAGACACCAATGACACCCAATGACGAACCTTGTAGATTACAATGGGTCAACAGGGAAGTTCCTCCCGCATTGAGGGAGACTTGGACAGACAGATGAGGAAGACTACGAGGCCAGGAGGACGTAGTCTGCTGGCAAAGCTCTAACTCTTTATGACAAACGAATGTCAATACTGGTAGCTAAAGCAATGTGGTTGTCCAGGGTGGTTGGTAGGTCACGACTAGCAAGCTCGTCCTTTATTCGCCAGGTGGGATCCTCCCAGAAGGCTGCCCCCAGGTCCTTATTACTCGAGGCAAGTTTAGAGGCCAATATGCGGAACTGAATGGCATATTGACCCACCGTGGAATCGCCTTGTCTACAATGGAGCAAAGAAGATGCAGCAGAGGTATTGGGCCAAGGCTCTTCAAAGACTTTACAGAAGGCGTTCAAGAATTGCTGAATATCCACTGTCAGCGGGTGCACTTGCTCCCAGAGGGGTAAGGCCCAGGCTAAGGCTTCACCTGAAAGCAGACTAATGATGAAAGCCACTTTGGCTCAATCAGACAGGAACTGGTGTGCCAGGATTTCAACACAGATGGTGCATTGTTTGAGAAACCCGTGACTTGTCTTAGGTTCACCGTGGTAACAAGAGGGCAGAGAGGGCAGAGGCAGATGCAGACTGGAACTGGCAATGGCAATGGCAGACAGAGCTACTACAGGTGCAGTTTCAGATGTAGCCTCAGAGAGACATGTGGTAAGGGACTGAACCATCTGAAAAAGTTGCTCTAGACAGAACGCCATGACGTGTAACTCTGGCTGCAGTATACCGGCTGTCAGGCTGGGGCGCATCGCATGTTTGTTATGGTGCCCTCTAGTGCTCTTTTGATTTTCTTTCTTTTTTTTTTTTTAGAATGTCCAGCTAATGTGTCCATGGTCAGTGAAAACATGACCCCCAGCTATTTCTCTCTAGTGCTGGACATTTAAGGTGTTTGTTATGCTACAATGTACACCAGTCAACCATTAAAAGCACCTGCTTAATATTGTGTAGGATCCCTTGTGTAATTGAAATTGCTCGACCACTGAAAAAAAAGAATGCCAAGGCCCTTAAAATGTTCATCTTAGTTTTTCGAGTTGTGCTACAGAAACTATTATGTGGGAGGGAAAACCAAAAGGCCTTTGTGACACCACAATGAAACCTTTGGGGGGGGGGCCATGTCCCTTTTTAAGTTATTGGTTGTCCTTCCTAAGACTAAACTTTATAGGTACTAACTTTTCCATAGTTGTAACACCCTACAAAACCTGCCTGTCGTCCAGCCATCACAATGTGGTACTTGTCAAAGTTACACAGATCCTTATGTTTGCCTATGTATTTCAAATTCCAACTTTTTAACAATTCATTTGCTGCCTTATTTTTCTAACTTATACTGTGTTATTGAACAGTAATAAAAGTTTCCTTTCTTCTTCTATCGATTTTTAAAGTTATGGTTGTAAATGTTACATAATAGCCTTCAGCGTAAACTTAGGCAGTTTAATAATGCACCAAATTTATCACAGTAGCTTATGCTGATTGATGAATTGGTGCAGCTTAAGACCTGACTAACTTTTAGACCAAGTTTTTGTTGGCTTACTTTCTATCCCAGAATTTTGCCGCATTTTTGGTGCAGCGTGTTACGTTTTGGCCACAACACTTGATTTGAGAAGTCAAGCTTACTGTCCACTAAGCCATGCCCGCACATTGAATGGTGTGCAGAAAGTGTCTTAAGCCCACAATAAATGTGTCTGAGACATGCAGCAACAAAAATTGGACACTTTTTTTGCTCATTTCAAGATACTTTTCTGGTGCAACCACATAAGTAAATGAGGGCCAATATGCCAAGTGTTAACGGGGCCCCCAAGATTTAAGGGGTTAATTGGTTTTCCTTTATCCCTACCGGCAAAATTGGTAAATTTTTTGCCCCGGGGGGGCTTTGTTTGATTGTTCAAGCCCAAAAAGACCAGTTTTTCTGCTGGGGGTCCCAAAAAATTCAAAATTTTTTAAACTGCTTTTAAAATAAAAAGATTCTTTTAAACAAAAAAATTGCCTGGTTCTTTTGGGCAAAAAAGAATTATAGCAAAAAGTATGTATCAGTAAAGATATGTGCACATGTAAAAGAGTTCTTGCAGAAAATCTCTCCCATACTTCATCTTAACCCCTCAATTACACATGATGTAATTGTATGTCCTGGTGCCATTAAGGCCATATGAATAGACATTCAAATTCAAAAAACAGTGGCACACTATGGACTAAGGAAACCATCAAATGAGACATAGGAAATTTGGAAAAAGCATTACTGATAACTAGGATACATGAAAAAAATTGAGGTTCTCAGTTCACACTTTTGGCCAAAAATGTTTAAGCCCCCCTCCCAATCGTAAAGGGGCCCTAAAGTGCAGGTGGGTCCTGCGCTATTGTTCCCTCTATTGGGTCCTGTTCAGCCTGCATACTTTAGGGAGCGAAGATACCTGCTTCAAAGAACATGCACTGATTTAAAACCTGGGGAAATGGGTGGGATGCAACAAACCAAAATGGAGACTACCACTCCCCCCTACATATAATCAAAGACAACAATTGGTTTTGCACATGGAAAAAACTTTGTTTGAAAAAAACAATGCACACTGGTGTGGCAGCAATACATATAGACATTCAAATTCAAAAACAGTGGCACACTATGGGGCTAAGGAAACCAAACAAAATTTGGGACATAGGAAATTTGGAAAAAGCATTATGCTAACTAGGATCATGAAAAAAATGAGGTTCTCAGTTCACACTTTTTGGGAAAATGTTTAAGACCCAATTTAAAAGGGAACAATAGCATAGGACCACCTGCACTTGAGGTCCCTTGACGTTGGGAGGTGGGCTTAACATTTTTGGCCAAAAAGTGTGAACTGGAACTCAATTTTTTTCATGTATCCAATTAGCAGTATGCTTTTTCCAAATTTCCTATGTCCCATTTGGGTGGTTTCCTTAGTCCATTTGTGTGCCACCCTTTTTTTTGAATTTGAATGTCTATATGTATTGCTGCCACACCAGTGTGCATTTGTTTTTTCAAACAAAGTTTTTTCCAATGTGCAAAACCAATTGTTTTTCTTTGATTATATGTAGGGAGGAGTGGTAGTCTCCATTTTGGTTTTTGCATCCCACCTACTTCCCAGGTTTTAAATCAGTGCAGTGTTCTTTGAAGCAGGTATCTTCGCTCCCTAAAGTATGCAGGTTGAACAGGACCCCAAAAGAGGGGAACAATAGCGTAGGACCCACCTGCATTGGGGTTCCCTTTGGATGATTGGGTGGTGGGCTTTAAACTTTTTTGGGCCCAAAAGGTGAACTGGGGAACCCTAATTTTTTCATGTATCCTAGTTAGAAGGTAATTTTTTTTCCAAATTTCCTAGGTCCCTTTTGATGGTTTCCTTACCCCATAGTGTCCCAAACTTTTTTTTTAAATTTTTGAATTTTCTATATGTATTGCTGCCACCCCGGGGTGGCATTTGTTTTTTAAAAACAAATTTTTTCCCGTTTGGTGAAAAACCCTTTTGTTGTTTTTTGGGTTTATATTTTGGGAGGAGTGGTAGTCCCCCATTTTGGTTTTTGTTTCCCAAATATTTCCCCAGGTTTTAAAATCAGTGCAGGGGTTTTTTGAAGCAGGTATTTTCCCGCCCCCTTTAAAGAATTGCAGGTCTAAAACAGGCCAAAGGGGTTTACAATAGCGTGGGGGCCCCACCTTTTCTTGACCCCCCCTTTTGCGATTGGGAGGGGGGGGTTAAAAAAATTTTTGGGCCCAAAAAAGGTGAATGGAAACCTAAATTTTTTTTAGTACCCCTTGTTGCAGTAATGTTTTTTAAAAATTTCCTAAGCCCCAATTTGATTTTTTCCTTAGTCCTTAGTGTGCCACTGTTTTTTTTTTTTTGAATGCTTTATTTTTTGCTCCCCAACCATGTGCTTTTGGGTTTTTTCAAAAACTTTTTTTTTCCATGTGAAAAAACCCCAATTGTTGTTTTTTTTTTAAAGGGCCAATTTTGTTTTACTAAAATTTGAAAAAAAAGGAAAGCATCATGCCCAAATTTTAAAATTTTTTTAAAATTTAAATTGTAGCCAAATAGAATTCATTTCCCCCAAAAAAAAATTTTAAAAACCCCAGTACTTTTAAGGGCTTTTGGGTAGGGAAAGTTTTAAGTGGGGACCCCAAAACAGTAAAACACCCTCAAAAAAAAAACTTTACATACAGGGATTGGGTCTGGGGTTTTAAAAGAAAATTCTGAAAAAAAATTTATTTGTGTGTTTAAAACATCGCCAATTTATGCACCCGAAAAAAAAAAGGCAAAGAAAGAAAAACTGTGTGTTTGTCCTGTCGGTTGTCCCCCTTTGGGCCCCTTTTTCATTTGCCCCAACCCAAGTGGTGTGTATATCACTTAAGTATTTTTTTTCATTTATGGGTGGGTTTTATTACATACTAGTCATGTATGTATATATTTTTCTTCGAGGCTATTATATTGTTTGGAATCCTGGTAGACGCTCATGGTTTTTTTGTGTTTTTTTAGAGTGGGCCCCTATTTTTGTGCATTAATTTTAAAATTTAAAAAATTTTTACTGGTATGCGCCCCGGGTTTCATGCCTTCCTTCCCCTTTTATTTTGGTGCTACAACTTATTCAGCTAGCACCCAATTTCTTGTATTAATGCTCTTTTGTAGACAAGATTCTAGGTAGCGGGATTAAAAATACTCAGTAAATTTCCCCCCCACATAGAAAGGTTTTGTCGGTCATTAAATTTCAAATGACAAACCCGTGGGGAACGTGGGTAACAAAGCTGGAGATTGCAATGCACCATTTCTTACTCCGATTGGCACCCCCTTGGCGAGATCATGTGCCATAAATCGGTTAACATGGTGGCTGGAAACTTAGTTTAAGGCCCTTCCCCTTTTCTCTCATATATCCCGTTTTTTTCAATTTCCCACCTCAGGCAGGAAGTGGGTAAAAAATGCCATCTTTAAAAAACCCTTTTTTAAAGGGGCCGATAATCTTGCCCTGACTTGCCCAGCCTAGGCAGAGCACCCGCTCCAAAGAGGATAGCCCCGCATTTTTAAAACCCCTTTCCTAAATTTTTACCCCAGAAAATTTAGTGAAAAAAAAGGCAGGAGATAAACATAAGACAAAGGGAAACAGGGCAAAAACCCGGGCAAAAAAAAAAGGGGGGTAGTCAGATGGGCGAGGGTTTAAAACCCGGGGGTATGTGGGAGTTTCCAAAGGACAAGACGGGGGGGGAGGAAATAAACCCCCGGGGGGGGACAGGCCCAAATCCAGAGAAACAGCGAAAAAAACCCGCAGAGAGGGAAAAAAAACAGCTGGGAAAACAAGAAGTTTATCACCAAGCAGGGGCCGGGCCCACAGGAAAAAAGGTTTTTAAAAAACCCCACCCCCCAAGGGTTTGGCCCAAGTGCTTAGCCACACCCCGGCTGAAGCTGCAACAAAAATTTCCCTTTAAAGGGGCCCGAAGGCATTCCCGGAAAACTTTTTTTCCCCTTTAAAAGTTTATTTTGGTTTTTTTTTGAGACATTTTTTAAATGGATTTCAAAACCCCATTCAGGGTTTTATTTGGGGGAAATTGGGAGTAATTTAGTACGTATGAAAAAAAAAACATTGAAAAAAACATTGTAGGTTTAATCTATTAAAGTACTTTTGAGCATTTTTAAAGCTTTGTGTTTGTTTTTTAAAAAATTAGGAAAAGAGAAAAAATCAAATATTTTAAGTGAATTTTAATTTTTTTATTTTCAGAAACAAATTTTGCCAAAAAAACCCTTTAAAAAAATAAAAGGGTTTAAAGCCTTGTGCATAATTATGTCAAATACACAACTTAAAATATTAGAATTTAAAATAAATTTAATCATTGGGGGAACAAACCCAAAAAATTTTTATTTTTTCCCAGTGGTGGTTTACCTTTGTATTTAAAAAGGGGGCAAAGGTTTTTTAAATTTGGGAAAATTTTGGGGAAATTTTTGGGGAATTTTGGGCCCTTTTTTTAATACGTAAAACAGTAGGCTCCCTTTTTTTTGCAGATATTGCAATTTATTTTAAAATTTTAAAAAAATGGGTTTACTGCCTTTAAAGAAAAAAAACTAAAGTTTTTGAAATTCGGCACTTTCTTGTGTTTTTTTGTGTAGCGCTAAAGGTTAAAATTTGCATCTAAATGGTCCTTTAAAAAGGGGGTTTACTACCTTCCCCTTTTGGTGGTGGATTGCGCAACTGTTTAAATAAACGCCATTGACTTTTTGTTTAAATGTACTATGTATAACAGTATGTTTTGCTAGTGACTATAATGAGCTTTTAGAATTGTTTTGATAAGGCTGTAAGACTTATTCCAATATGTCATTTCTTCTAGAAAATAAAAATATTAAATGACCTTATTAATAGTGACATTGTCAAGTGCCCCATTTATTTTTATAAAAAGTAATACTAAAGCTGATGCTTAATGTACAAGAGATACAGATTTGAGTCACATTATTATGACCACCAGCTCTTATCCAGAGTAATGACTGTGTTCAGTACAGAAAAGCAGGTTGATGGACTTTAGAGTGACTCAATAGTTTTTTGGGAGGTTGTCAGGGGATCTGGAACCCTGCTTTTCTGATCCCCCCCAAGTGCTGGGGGAGTGGGGGGGTTTCCCTGAACGAAAAACCCTTTGGGGGGGTGATTAGTTTTTCTAATTTTGGCCCCCTTTAATTGGGTTTAGGTCTAGGCAATTAGTTGGCCAGGGAAGTTTTGATCATGCTCTTCCAACCATTTCTAACAAAGTGACATATTGCATTGTCTTGCTGAAAGAGCCCATCCCACCCAGGGAAGACAATCCACATGTCTGGTGTGCGTGATCTACAAGAATGGATTCAGTTGAGAATTCCTTTCACATGGAATAGCGGGCCCAGGGAATGCCACAAAAACAATCCTCAGACCATAATGCTGTCGCTACAAGTTTGTGTTCTTCCAGCAATGATTGCAAGGTTTTTGTTCCTTAATGTTTCTCACTTGACATGCCAATGAACATCCTTTTAAGGGTGCTTTCACGCAGAGTTGTTTTGTGGCGGTTTTGTTACTTGCAACACTGCACAGCAGTTAAACTGCCTTTATTACCAGCAAGCTTCTTTCAGTTATCTTTTTTGTTTTTAAAGATGCTACAAGTGAGTAATCAATTATTGTGTTTCAAGTCTTGAGGATTTTAAACACAGTGATTGATTACTCACCTTTAACACCTTTCTAAACACTTTAGATAACTGAAAGAAGCTTGCTGGTAATAAAGGCAGTTTAACTGCTGTGCAGTATTACAAGTGAAAAAACGCACCAAAAATACCACAAAACTACACCATGTGAAATCACCCTAATGAAGCAGAGAACTGCTCTACTGTAGTGTAGAGTAAACAGTGCCCCTTGTGCACTGTTTACCTCCAACATCAGGGGCACATGATGCTTTGCAGTTTCCATGCTGCTTATTTGCAATGGTGCCATTTGTCCATTCATGGTAAACTTCCTCTGCAGCAGCAGGTTCACAAATACTTTCCCTCTTGGCCTGAAAGACAAGATTCGTCCCTTTTTACAACTCTTGCACCCATTTCAGTAATGAGCTATATGTGTGCAGATGGCCTATTACACACCTTATATACCCACCAAGCCAGCTCAAGGCATTTGATTTCCTTCATGAGCTACATGCTACCGAAGTCAAAAGTAGGGAATGCTCATAATAATGTGACTTGACTGTGTAGATAAACACACAAAGATAGCAGTACACTAAAAGCACTAGAATTTATGTAGACATTGAATACTTGGATGATTTTGAATTGCATTATTGTTATATTTCGGATCACATGTATGAACCTGTTTAGGTCTAAAACTCACTTTTTTGCCCATAGTAACCTATGAGCAAAAGAGGTACATAAATGTGGCCCTTAGTGCTGCTGTCTTTGGGACAGCAGCGAAAATGTTTTAACACTATAGTAAGTGTCACAGCTGACTAAGAAAGGTCCCAGGAGCTGGACCGCCATAATCACACATTGATGTTTTTGTTTGATTTTTTACATATAAATACGCATTCAATGTGCATTCCTAGAAAACCTTTTAATTCAATAAACATTTTTATCCTACAATACAAACATTGGGCCTCATTTGTGAAAACTGTCTAAGTATGAGACTGTCCTTGTTACCAATAGCAACCAATCAGAGCTCAGCTTTCATTTTTCCAGAGCAGCATAAGAAATGAAAGTTGAGCTCTGGTTGGTTGCTATAGGCACCAAGGACAGTCTTACGCTTAGTTTTCACAAATGTGGCCCATTATATTTTTTGCGTTTAGTCTCTAATAAGTTTATGTTGGGCTTGAATTGCAATTTTTTTTGGGAGAAAAAAGAAAACCCTGTCTTTTAAATTGAACTGGTCTGCTGGGTTTGATTAGAAATAAAATAAAAAATTTACTCACCCCCGTAATGTCCCTTTCCGTTTAGAGGCCCGGCCCGTTACCCCTGACCCAGGAATTCCCATTTTTCACAGCATGTGCGCCAACCCCGGGCCCAGAGCTTTTCCCGTGCATGTGACATTTTTGGCTGTCTTGGTGCACAAAACAGAATGAGGAGTTGACTGTGCACCGGGAATTTTGGGGCCCGGTCACTGAAGGAACGGAAGCCCCCGGAGGTGACTCTTATTTTATCCTATTTTTAATCATACCCCAGCGGACCAAAGAGCTTTTGTAAGTCAACCCTTTTAAACAAAGACAACGTAGTAAATGTAGTACAATGTCTCTACTGTTCCACTTCATCCAATGATCAGATCATTGGCTCATCTGTATTATATGAAAATTAAACATCAAAACATGCCTTCCGTTTTCACCTGATTTGATTTGTCTGTCTGATGTTCCTTATTAAGCTTAAAGAATAACAGGACTTTAATATGTTATCTGGCTATCCACTAATAACCTCAAAAGAAGGGTTTTTAGGCCACTGTCACTCAAGGGGGTGCAGTGGGGGTGACGCCCCCAGCCCCCTTCCCCGCCCACTTGGCGTGCTGCCCCAGGGGCAGACCCCCAATGGGGACAGCCCCCCCCCTGCTAATGCAGGGCCGCAGGGGAAACACAATGTCAAACATCGGGTGATAACGGTCGGGAACGCCCAAAACCAAAAACAGGAAAACCAAGGAATGGGGGGGAAAAGCCGGGGGGGTTTTAAAACATAGCGGGCACCGGTACAAAAAGGAGGACAAGATCGAGGTCAAATAAACAAGCCGAGGGCAAAACTAGGAAAACAAAAACAATAACCAGGGGATTAACACAGGGGAACCCTTCACGGCAAGGGCCCGAGAGGTCTGACCCCGTTTTTAAAAGGTTTTCCGGGCACCGCCCCAGATTTATTGGTGCGGCCCCGGGCCCTCCCATTGGCCTGAGCCCACCCCTTGTTGGGGAGAATTTTCAGAGCTGTCACTCCCGACTTTAAAAACCTCCCCTCCCCGGGCGTGGGCCCAGAGCAGGGGGTTTTAACCCTTCCCGGGGTTGCCACATACAACGAAAGCCTCCTGGACGTTTGACCCCACTTGTGATAGGTGGTAGGCCCTTTCCCTTAAAGAAATATTCATTATAGATTCCTGCAAACCATATTTTGTTCCACTTATGATCTTCACTGTAGAAGAACAAGTTTTAGTTTTGCCAGTATTAATACCTGTGAATTTAATGGCACAAAATATCAAACCTATAATTTTATTTAATCTAGACACTTTAAATAGTGTTCTACAAGTAATAAGGAATATTATATATGTTATTCTTAAACTGGCCATCTGATTCATACACACTTGAAGGGCTTACACTACACACAGAGAGGAATCCATTTAATCTTTGATCTACATTTAATTCCAACAGGTAAGCAAAATTCTTTTAGTATGTCTGTTAGAGATGGAACCTCTCGGAGTGACCATCACTCAGCCATGGTTCAATCAGGCACTATTCGCATCATGTCTCTGATGTAGGTATATGTGGGAATACCTTGAAAATGTTATGCTGATGTATACTACAATGGAGCCAAAGAAGAATTTAGGGCAAACATAGTCTCACTTGGACAATAAAAAAGAAAATTTATTGGGGATTGGGTTAAAAATTTTCCCAAAAACATTTATTAATCCATCCCAAAAAATCGATAAAATTTTAAAAACTTGACCAAGTAAAGCACACGATCTTACGCTTTCATGTCCCCCTTGGCCCTTTGAAGCAAGTGCGTGTGACAAAAAAGTGCTAAAAAGCAAACGTCCAGAGAGACCTGAGAATTAAAACTTTAAATTTTCCCCTTAAAGAAAAAAGCGACAATGCAAAACGTAAAGTGAATACTATTATAACGACAAACACAGAAAAATCCAAATAAAAATGCAATTACAAATGCAAGTACAATATACAATGTTTGTTCTATTTCATGTTTATATAAACTTAATCTGCCACGCCTCTTTTTAAAAAGGTAATACAAATGATTTACTCACCATATAGCTCTAGTTTTCATGTTCTCCCATCACTGATGGTACAGTAAAGAAATATCAAGCTGGCTTTGATCCTTATATTAAGGGGGGTCATTGATTTGGGGCAACCCCAAAATTTAATTCCCAATGCCCCTAAAAGTTTTAAAGCTATTTTAAAAGACTGTTTGTCTTCATAAAAACGAAAAATTTTCAACAATTGCCTTTTAGTGAACCCATTTTTTTTGGGTTTAAATGAATATTAAATTTCTTATTTGCAGACAGTTTTAAAGGGGTTGTAAATAGCCTACAAAGGTTATAAACCCCCTTACATCAATTGAAAAATTTTATTAAAGAAATGGATCCAAAGCTCGTCCAATGTATTCCAATAACTCCATCATAGTCCAAATAGAAAAACTACAAAAAAAATGACAGCACTAAACTCCATCTCCTGTGCCTTCTGAAGATCTGCAGCTTAACTTCTGGGGTGCAGGGGATGAAGTTCAGGCTGAACAGTATGATTCTGGGGAGTATAGTCATAGCCATAGCACAATGTCCATGGGGATGGTACTCTACCCCCTGCTAACCCAAGGAGTTTGGGACTATAAGTTGTTGCCTGTGACTCGCTTCCCTCCCACCATTGTGTTAGGTGGTCAAGTGTCAACACAAAGTACAACCCCACTTACCACCCATAACCACCTCCACTTATTATTTCATTGTGAGTTTGTACTGAGGTGAAAGTAAGTAGGGAGGTGCTGAAAAGTTGTGGCCAGGAGAATTTGTCATGGCATTTTGGTTTATATGGAGAAGAAAAGGGAAAGTGAATAACTCCCATCAAAGAAGATGTCTCCTGTGAGTCATTGGATGTAACTGAAGTGTAATCCCTTATAAATCTGCAGAGCTCCTGTGTACACTGTTATCTACTGCTATATGGTCACTGTATGGCGGTACTGTTGGTGGTAGTTATAATACTGTCGATTTAGGAACAGTTTAGTGACATCTTCCAATACTCTTGGATGCTGAAAAGGCTATCCAATGTCCAAGAAATCTGGTCGATAACACTCCCCTCAATTAGCTTTCTTTCAGAGCAATCACACAGTTGTGTATAGTGGATGTAGCTTTGTGCGAAGAGATATGGTTAGTTATAAAGGGAAATGTTTTATGCAAATTCTGTGTGACGGCACCTTGCTCGCATTGCAACTCTAAATCTCCTTGCGACCACTTTCAAATATTGGCAAGTATGCCCTAGAGTAGTCACCAGTTAGTCCCCTGAGCAACAACTGGAGACAAGCAGAGTATCAAAAGGTCAAGGTAGGGGAGTAGTTAGGATTGGGAGGACATCAGCATCCAGGTATAAAAACAAGGGAGACACATGCAAAATTAGGGTATTGTAACGGACGGGCGCTGACAAACATATGTAGAGGCGCCGACCGCTGACATCCGGGTGTGGATCCCTTGATCACCGCGGCGAGGGGGAGCTGTAGGACCCACCAGGGGTGGATCTAGGGGCCCCCGTGGCTTCCCAGAGCCCCCCGCAAAGGGGGAAAGGACTTGGCGCGGGACCCCCGGGTCGCTACCCCTGACTGGCTACCTGTGGTGACAGCGAGGGGGAGACAGGAACACAGGGGGGGGTAAACAAAAAACATAGGAAAAACATAAGCAGGGCAGGTAAAACGTACTCAAAAAACACAGCAGGATAAGGAGGGTAAACAAACACAAGACCAAGGATAGGGCAGGAACGGACGGGTAACCAGCAGGTGCAGACCAAGGAACGGGAAAAAACACATAAGGACAGGAACCCCGACAGGAAAAGCAGAACAGGAGACAAAGACAGAAGGTCAGGAGCTCAGATGGGAACAGTAACTGGACCAGCAACTCAGAGGTTAAAATCCCAAAAGCAGACCTGAGATGGGCGGGAGCTCAAGAGGAAAAACCAGCTGAACGCAACAAAACAATGAACTGACCAGGTAAAACAAAACTTCCCTTATAGCAGGGCAGGGGTGAAGAGGAAGGTGCATAAACAGGAAACAAAATAGGCGGCAAGCGCCGCACGCAGCCCTAAGGCACATGCAAGACGGGAAACCCCCGGAAAAGCAAAAAGACTGGACAGGAAAGCAAGAATACAGAACACGGGCCCCAGGAACCCTGCACAGGGCCCCAGCAGAGACAGGGGGACGGACAGGCCGACGGCCCAAAGGCAGGGACCGCGGATAAACCCGGACAGCCCCCCCCCCAAGAGCCCCCCCTCCCCCTCCCTAAAAATCCCCCCGGAGTGGCCCCAATTCTGGGGGCCCCAAAAAAGGGGCGAAAAGCCTTTAGGGCCTAAAAAGGATGCTGGGAAAACCCGGGGGGCCAGGGAAAAAGGGGAAACTCAGGGGGGGACCATGAGAGGGAACAGACGGGCGCTCTGGGCAGAACCATGAGCAGGCAACAGACGGACGCTCCGGGTGGAACATGGCTGGGCAACAAAAAAGGACGCTCCGGGCGGGAACTAGCTAGGCCAAACGGGCGCTCGGGCGGAAACCGAGCTAGGCCAAAACGGGCGCCTGGGCGGAACCATGAGCTAGCGGACAGGGAAAACTGACAAATCTGGGCGTACCCCTACCAGCGGAAGGGATACGACACTCGGGCTACCATGACTAGCAGGCAATTTTCAGACGTTTGGGGAACCCTAGCCCGCAGGAACGGGGGCAACATCTGGGGGAACCATGAGCCCGCGGGCCAAGGGTGCAACACTCGGGGAAACCCCTGGCCAGCAGGCAAAGGGTTTTAGACCCTGGGCGAACCATAGCCGCACAACGGGGCAGACGCTCGGGTGAACCATGAGCCACAGGCAAAGGGTGCAGGGGGCACTCTGGGCAAACCAAGAGCCAGCAGGCAACGTTGCAGACCTCTGGGGGAACCCCCTGGCCAGAGCAACGGGTGCAACACTCTGGGGTAAACCTGAGCCAGCAGGGAATAGGTGCAAACCTCTGGGCGAACCAGGCCAGCGGCAATGGTGCAGACGCTCTGGGTGAACATGACCAGGCCACGGAGCAACGCTCGGGGGAGCCATGACCCCGCAGGCAACGGGGGGCGACACACTGGGCGAACCATGACCACAACAACGGGGGCGACGCTCTGGGGGAAACCCTGACCAGCAGGCAAAGGGGGCAGATGCTCTGGGCGAACCATGAGCCACAGGCAACGGGTTTGGGGGGGAAAGTCTGGGGGGAACCATGACCAGCAGGCAATGGGGTGCGACCTCTGGGCGAACCATGGCCAGAGGCAAAGGGGGAAGACGCTCTAACATGGGAGGGTCACCCAGCGCAAACCATGGGCATTCATATTAACGGCGGGCTCTGACAAACATATCCCCAGGCGCCGACCGTGACATCCCGGGGGTGGATCCTCTGTGATCACCGCAGGGGAGGTGGTAGCTATAGGGCCACGCCCGGAGCGGAGTCTAAGGGCCCCCCCCCGGTTTTCCCAGAGCCCTGCCCAAAACGGGGTGCTTGGCTGGGGGGACCCCCAGGGCACTCCCCCTACTGGGACCTGTGGTGACGCCCAGGTTTGGAGGAAAAGGAACACAGGGGAGGTAAACAGCAACATATGAGAAAATAAGCAGGGGAGGGAAAAAGTACTCAGGAAAACAGAGGATACGGAGGGATAAACTACACATAGCACCACAGGGTATGGAAGGAACTGGACGGGTAAAAACAGCAGGTGAGACCAGGGACAAAAGCACATACAGGACAGGAACAGGCAGGGTACCTAGACACAGGATACAACGACAGAAGGTCAGGGGCTCAGATGGGAAGCAGCAATGGACCCGCAATCAGGGGTAAAACTCCAAAAACAGACTAGATTCTTCCAGCCCAAATGGAAAACACAGCTGAATGCAAAAACAGCAAAGAACTGACACAGATAAGACAAGAACTTCCTCTATAGGGCCCGAGGTCGGGGAAGAGGAAGGTATGAAAAAGGGGAAAATAAAAATAGCAGGAAGCTGCCCCGTTCACGCCCCAGGAGGCACGTGCCAGACAGGGCCCAGAACAACAAATGGACAGGCAAGCAAAAACATAGCGAAACAGGCCCGGGACCCCCGCACAGGGGCCGAGCAGAGACAGGGAGGCCGGGCAGACCGACGGCCAAAAAACAGGGGCCGCGGCATGAACCGTGACAGGTATTATCAAGCTAGAGACACAAACTGAATACCGTTGACACTGTTAATGAGTAAACTAGCTGATAACCTTGGATAACTTCACATTGAAGAAGCTAATAAATGGGATTCTGTAAGGATGTAGAGCACAGCACTGCAAAAGTTATAGGGGTTTTCCAAGATTTTAAAACCTCCCTACCACCTTCTAGTTTGCTAAAATAGAAAAATAACCCATTTTCCTCCCATAAATACAATTGCGGCACTACCCGAGCCCAGTGTTTTCCCCCCGGCCCACACGTGACTTCACGTTCAAACACAAGCTGCAACCAAACTGCAGGTGCGGCTGTACCACGAGTCAGTGCCTGGCGCAGCATCAATAAACCACAATTGGGCTTTTTCTTAAATTTAGGGGGAAACTAGGTTGGAATGGTATGATAGGGGGAGGTAAGTATGGGTCAATTTTCTATTTTAGCACACCTGGAGGTTTTAACAATCTTTAAGAAATACATGCAAGATGTAGACAGGAGGGTGTGATCATCCGATTAAGACAGATTAGCATTACTTGGATACTAGCTGAATCATATTTGTTAATGGCATTAGCAGTGTACACTTTATGCCCAGAAACATGGCATGACCACCAATGGGGCATGAGAAAACAACACTGCACAGAGTTCAAGACTAAAAGGGGTTTCCTCACCATAACTTCTCTACATATATCATGCTTTGGATCTGCTATATCAGCTAAAGTGGAGAGCTGCTAACAACGAAGAATGGCTATCACTCAGGTGGACTGAGGCTGTCCAGGTAATACTATTGGTTCGCCACTGGGGATTTTTACTGCTGGAGCTGCACTGGTCAGCAGGTTCCTGAAGCGGCTTCAACTGAAAATAGAACAGTCCTAACAATATATTCTCATGATATTCTCTTCACAATTTAATTTCACTTGCAATCATCAGTGTTAGCAGTCTTCTTATAGGTCAGTTGTGTTTAGTTCAATCTTTACTCAATGTATGCGTCAATGATCCGTTGTACATATACACTGTATATACATTTTCTATCTATTAGAAAATATATTATCAAACTGATCTCTTTTTGTAACTGCAGATCAAATATATGTGATCATAATCCCATATACTAGGGTGTAAAATATAGGACAGAAATAAAGATTCAAACTTCCAGACTGTTTAAAATTTCATGTTTTCCCAGCCATCTGTACTGTTTTTATTTAATCTTTTCATTCCTTTTATTCTTTATTGTATGCTCTTGTTCTTAGGGATATGCAAACTTTATTAGTCAGCTCTGCTTTCATGCTCGCTGCACTTTTTGTGTTTGAGAATAGGGAATCAGGTACATTTACAGTCAGCCCCGGGGAAGAGCTGAGCAGGAGGAGCCTTTGGAGATAATCAGGGTTGACATCTACAACATTGATCCTTCATTATAAATATTGTTAAAGGAATTGTGACCACCGTGGGCTTCAACAGAACAGAGCAGAGACAGAAAAAGACAGGCTTTGATATAAGTTCCCTACTTCTAATCACTCCATCATAGGCGCCAGGTTGTCAGTTCTTGCTAGTACACTTAGTGACTTTTTTTTGTAAAGAAAGTTTTCCATTTATTTAATGTCTTCAACCCTAGAAATACTTACAAATAATATAGGTCAGGATTTTACTTTATTATTGATTGTCACTGCATTTCTGTAGCTATAAGGTTCAGTCTTTAGATTTTTACAAAAATTAGCAGAAAGTTGCGGATTATTCAGTTAAAAAAAGAGCACTGAATTACTAAATTTATTTGCACTCTTTTCAGGTGAGTAGATGAAAATATAGCAACACAACGAAATAGCAAATTCTGATGATATCTGACATGAACAAAACGTTCATTCTCTACATATAGATTTACAAAAGGTCAGCATAAAACAAATTTGTATTTGCTTAGACATTTAGGGCGACATGTATGAATGGAGCTGCGTCAGATATCTGGCATCTTTTCAGCCCGATATCAGACGCAACCCCGTTTGCTACATTTTTTAATGGCCCGCACACCATTATCAGGCGCATTACAAAGCGCCAGCGGTACTGGGCACACTGGGTGCACTAAAACCATACGAAGCTATAGATTTATAGCTTTGCTATGGCATTTCTAGGCACATTACTGCTGGAACTGGTATACCACTTTCAAAGTGGTACACCTGAGCCAGAAATGCCGTCTTAGTGCTAGAATGCGTCGGATTTATGACCTGCTGTAGAGCGGGTTCATAAATCAGGTGCATTCTAATATATTATTATGCGCATGAAATGTGCCGTTTAAAAACCAAATTTCATACATGCCGCCCTTAATTATGATCTTTTTCTTCTATAGACACATACATTGATTATCAATAATTTTAAAATGTCCTAACATTGTATAAATCTACCTTGTGCTGACAAAACAGTTGTGATACATATAGGCATGGACTCCATAAGACGTTTAAGGTGTCTTGTGGTATCTGGTACCAAAAAGGTAGCAGCAGATTCTATAGGTCCTAAAAGTTGTTAGGGTGTCCATGGATCAAACTTGTTTTTTCAGCCCATTCCACAGATGCTTGATCAGACGGAGATCTGAAAATTTGGAGACAAAAGCAATTCCTTAAACATTTTCTCATGTTACTCAAAGCATTCCTGAACAATTTTTGCAGCACAGCAGGGCACATTAATTCTGCTAAAAAGTGACCACTGTCATTAGGAATTACCATGAAAAGGTATACATGGTCTGCAAGAATATTCAAGGGGCTATCGTACCATGCTGATTCACAGAGCCACGGGAAGCTTCATATCCATGCCCCCTCACTTTTCCTGGTTAGGTTATGAGTGGTTCTTTAGCAATGATTAGCATATCACCTCCACATTCCCAGTTTTTCTAATGGCAGTGACATGACCTATAGTACATGATCTACAGTATAGTACACAAGACTACAGAGCTCATAGTAAAGAATAAAAAGTAATTCATCTTCTTTGTTAGTGATAACACACTCTGTACTCCTGTTCTCAAGCTGCCATCTGTCCTGTGGTGATGTCACTCCCTGCTTTTTGTGTAATTAGGAAGGGAGAACAGAACAGTAACCAGAGAAACTTGTGTGCACTCAGAGTAGATAAAATACCTCTTATCTCCTAACCAAGCTAATAGCAAAAGACCTATGTATTTGGAAAAAGTATTGAATTAACATTCCTTACATGTTGAAAGTTGTGAGACAACCCCTTTAAGGTAGGTGGTATGTATCAATATTATACTACATAAATGCCAAGACCTAAAGTTTCCTTGCATAGCATTGCCCAAAGCATCAGGACTTGATATTCCCCACACAAAACTCATATCTAGCCATTTACATGATGTGAAAAACAACATTATTTATTCGTTCACCTTCTTCCAGTTCAGATGGATAATTTGTGGAACAGTATCTCTTCTATGGAACAGATGGGCTAGCCTTGGATGTCTATTACACAGTCACAGGCATACTGTTTGTTCTTCCTTGAACCACTTTTTGTCACTAACCACTGTATAACAGGAACACCTCATAAAACTTAACATTTTAGAAATGCTATGAACCAATTTTTTTGTCACAACTGCTTAAGCCACCTACGAACTTCAACGGGACCTCTTGCAGGTGCTTCCTACACTATTGTTACGTCTCATTTGGGTCCTGTTCAGACCACCATAACCCTGGGAGTGAAGGAATCAACTTCCAAGTACACTGCAGTGATTTAAAAGCCTGTGAAGGTGGGTGGAGTGCAAAAAAACAAAATGGAGGCTGCCACTCCTCCCTCTACAGACTACAAACAATATATGGTTCTGCACATCAAAAAACATTTTTGAAAAAAATGAACATAGATGCATACTGGTGTGGCTGCAATATACATACACATTACAATATCAGTAGCACACTATCAACTAAAGAAGCTATCAAAGGGGACATAGGAATTTTTGGAAAAGCATTACTGCTATCTGGAATACCTGAAAAAAACTTGAGGTTCTCAGTTCACATTTTTGATCAAAACTGCTTAAGCCACCTCCGAACTTCAACGGGACCTCTTGCAGGTGGTTCCTACACTATTATCACTGCAGTGTACTTGGAAGTTGATTCCTTCACTCCCAGGATTATGGAGGTCTGAACAGGACCCAAACGAGAGGTAACAATAGTGTAGGAACCACCTGCAAGAGGTTCTGTTAAAATTCGGAGGTGGCTTAAGCAGTTTTGATCAAAAATATGAACTGAGAACCTCAAGTTTTTTTCATGTATTCCAGATAGCAGTAATGCTTTTCCAAAAATTCCTATGTCCCCTTTTATGGCTTCTTTAGTTGATAGTGTGCTACTGATATTGTAATGTGTATGTGTCAAGATGATTAAATCAGGTGTGGAATCTATCTTTGTTCCACTCCTTATCCAATTAAATGCCTCCTCTGAATTATATTACTATTATTGCTGCCGGCAGCCAGAGCTCGAGAAACATGACCAACACTTTTTGTTTCGGACATGATTCTGCTTTAATCACAGTAAATTACATTCCAATAGAACTTTTTAAACACATGACTATTCTATCACAACATGATTGGTTGATTGGTGGTGGCTAAGAGACAAGTTATAATTTGCATGTATGTATGAAGCATTAGCTGATATGAAACATTCCAAAGCTCTCCTCTGTATCATCTGGGGGGAGGAGAAAGACCTTGAATTTCTTGGTTCTAGAAGACACCGCATCTGTCTCGAGGAAAGCTGTGTGAGAGATATCTGATACTTCGATAAGGATGTATAGCAGTAAAAGCAGTTTAACAAACTATAGGATGAGCTTAATAAGAATATAATGATGAAACAGACTTTTGATGTTTTTTTCCTTAAAGTACCAACTTGACATATGTATGTTGCAGACACACCAGTATGCACTTATGTTCATTTTTTTTCAAAAATGTTTTTTGATGTGCAGAACCATATATTGTTTGCGGTTTTTTAGTCATCTCAATTTGGTCCTCATCAAAATTGATCAAACCCTACACCTACGCAATTTTACAACTTCCAACAAATCAACACTAAAACCGGTTTACTTGCTTACCTCACATATTCCACCATTTGAAAAGTAACAACATATTCAATGCTATTATGCTATAATGTTATTTACTTTACTTATTGGTGTTTGTAATGTTATGCTTAATCTCAAAGCCAATTTGAGCTATCCAACCATTGCACTAAAAACAGTGTCTTAGAGGAGTGATCCTTTCAAAGAAGACCTGAATATATGCCATGATCTAGATCCATGGTCTAGATGAAGGCTGGTCTTCTCAAAGAGACGTTCTTTAAGAGAGGTTAATTATACAATGTTTTACTCCAATACTATAAGGGCATGTTCCCACGGCACGGGTTTTCGGCCTGTTTTTCAGCCGGTTTGCGGTTTTACAGACCACCTGAAAAACCGTCCGAAAATGAGCACAATGGTGCTCTATGGAAAACCCGTGCAGCAGCCCCCACTGCAGGGGTTTTCCGCCCGACGGTTTTGCCGCCGGTGGTCCGGCAGCAAAACATTGAACATGTTCATTCTTCCGTCCGGTTTCCGGACGGAATATGAACATCTCAATGGGAGGGGGGAGGGCTGCTGTCCGCTCATCACAGAGAAAAGTTATCGATCTATGTGACGTCTTCCAAATGCTGCACAATGCTTTCTACTATTTCTTCATTGTTTAGCTTGTGGTATTACATGTTTTGAGGACTGAAGGCAGCACTGATTAAGAATTTATTCATCTTACACTAGAAAAATTTAATGTTTGTATTATATTGGGTCATATAAGTAGCCAACTTCTTACTTATTTTTTAAATATTAGTATTAGGGTATGTTCACACGATGTACTGCGGCGCGTACAGTACACCCACGCAATTATGGCGAGTTTTCGTGAGTCGCGCTGATCGGCGCATACTCCCGCGACGTGGGGGTGGAGGGGGCTGGCAGCCCGCTGGCCCCATAGACATGCATTACTTATGTCCTGTCACTTATCTCCCTCTGCGTACAATACGATCGTATTGTACGAGCAGGAAAAGGAGGCATTACCCATAGTTCTCTACGAGAGCTATTGGTTACCGTAATTATGTGCTGCATTTCGCTCGTATTAGAGCGCAGTACGCAGCGAAATACGCGGCGAAATGTGCCCCAAAATAAACCGTGTAAACATAGTCTTAGAGGTATTCTTTTAAGCCTTGGAAGTTATCTAACAATAACTTCCAAGGCCGATTTCCTTTTAATGGCCATTCACATGGCATTTGGGATACGATTTTGGATGCGTGTTGGATCCGAAAATCTCATCCCAAAACACTGTAGTGATCGGATCCAGCTTATAGCCAACACTCAGCTGCGTGTTGGATGCAGCAGGATCGCACCCTATAGTCTTTCGGACCAAGAATACATGTCAATTCTTGGGACGGATCTGAAAGATGGATCAGAAAGACGGAGTGAGACGCACATCTGTGATCACTTGTGTGAACGCCGATGCGTGTTTCAAAGTAAAAACAATATAAATCACATTGCTATATATTAGATACGTGTTTGGGTCTGTTTGGGGTCCGACAGATGGATCCAAGCACGTATCTAAAAGCGTCTGTTCACACTGACTCAACATGCCGTGTGATACATACCCTTACACACCTGTATTCTGCAGATCTGATAGCTACAATAGGTTGCTTTACAAAAAAAAAAAAATCACATTGCTGCATTATTGGAAAATAAATGCTAAGTTAGCAATTTCAATAATATTGGATAATTTCTAATTATGCAGTCCCTTAATAAATTATTTTAAGTGGCTCCAAGGTAAGGTAAAATATTCAATGTAACAATAAATACAAAAATGATATAAAGTTTAGTTATAAGAATCAACCAAAATGACTTTGGAAAACTTCTGTCATCAGATTTTCTCATTTTGTAAATTAAACCCCTTAATAGGCAAGGTAAATAATCTTTTATTTTCATTTCATATTTTGCAGTATTTGCCCCGTTGCATGATCCGTTCAATTCATATAACAAGGAACTGTGACCACAAGGTCTGATTATAATGTTTCTTGATAAACCTTTGTAAAGCAATGTGCTGTTTCGGGTAATAGGCTTCATTCATTATTAGCACAGTTGATTTTCATTTACTCTTGGCTTTAACAATTAGTTTGAGCAGCTGTGAAGGTGATGAAGAGGCTGGGACGCTCAGAGGTCAGCCACTTCTGTATGTGATAAATTAACCATTATTATCAGCAGTGAAAGCCCCTCTTTACGCTTGTCAGTAGCAAACAAAGGGGTAACATATCTCATATAAACTCGAGTTTGGTCCCAGCTGGAAATCGGACTAATGTACTATGTTCTGTCTGCAAAGTATGCAACATAAATAGGTCCCGAAAGTTAACCTGTGCAGAGATTGCGTGGATGGTATTTAATTTGTCTTTGTGTAAAATGGAAACTGTATGCAAAATATATGTAAATATCATAAGAACCGTCCACTACATTCCTCAGGGACTGAAATCTTTAAAGGTAAACTGAGATCAGATAACATTTGCAATTTTTGAAATTTCCACATTTTGGAAAATGAATGGAAATATAATTTATCATTGTTTAAATATTTAACATTTTATTTTACCTGAGGACACGCATACCTAGTTGTTTAACCGGTCAATTAAACAAGCAGATATGTCTAAAAGATCCTACACACATAAAAATTCAGCAGGACCAGCTCACTATCCTATATTTAGGGGGGGGGGGTGTCTGCCAACACAACCCCTAAAAGATGATGTTGTAGGAAAGATAGAATGGGCATGTTTAATTTCAATACTATATCACTTTATTATGAAGGGAGATAAGTCTTTGCAAGAGGTGTGGGGTGGCAGCCTACTACCATCACCCATTAAGGATATATACATGGAGTATCAAACTGGGAGTGCCTGTGGCTGCTGTACATGACGGCACATGACTCTTGAACTCTGCCTTATTTATTAATGGAAAGCACCTTTCAGTGTCCTAAATTGTGTGGAAAAGTGTTGCAAGTAATCAATTATTGTGCTGCAAGAATATAAACACAATAGTTGATTACTCACTTACAACCCATTTCCATACAATTTAGATTATTGAAAGGTGCTGGCGGGTAATAAAGGCAGTTTCACAGCTGTGTAGTACTGCAACAAAAAGCACAGCATGTGAAAGCACCTGTTTTTGGTGCATTTTTGATGCTTTTTTTTTTTTGCAGAAATGTACAGCATTAATTGCTGTACTTTTCTGCACAAAAAAACGCATCTGAAAAACGCACCAAAAAAACACACTGTGTGAAAGCACCCTGAATGTGTATAGGTAATAATAATTATCCTTATTTATATAGTGCCAATATATTATGCAGCACTTTACAATGCAGAGGGCATGGGTACAGACAACACTTAACATTACATAGATACAAACCAACTTAATCAAACATGAGATGTGAGGTCCCTGCTCTCAAGAACTTACAATCTACATTGAAGTAGGGAACACAAGGGGACACAGGCTTAATGTAGTACAGATGTAGCAGACTTTAGCTTGACCACAATACCACAACTTTTCATTTTTTCTGCATCTATCTGTAAACAAAGGTCATTGAAAGGCATTAAAAAGGTAGCATAACATTCCGTGCTGTGATATCATGGTGTGTTTTCGGTCATGTTTAAGTGTGCCACATTTGAATAAGATGTTACACTGCCAGACACCTCTCAAACATACATCAGTTGGACAAAATGAATTACTGTTTGAAGGAAAAATCAGTGTAAAATATTTTTAACCAATGGGATGACAATCAGGTGTGAGCATGTGACCAGTTTTATTTACAACACATGTTTTTGAAAATATATCGAGGCACAACAAAGGTGATTTCTTGAAAGAAGAGTTGTCGATGCTCATCAGGCAGGAAAAGAATATGAAAATCCTCTCTAAAGAATTCAGTTTCCACCAATTTACAGTAATACACTTTGGGCAACATGTCATAAAGGAGGCGCCCTCATCCTAGATTTAAGGCACATTAAATGAGTGTATAGTGTGTCTGAATGAATAAACCTGTCACAAATCTGACATGTGGTATACCTTGTATAGTATAATTGATGCGCCTAATTTAGGCGCATAGCATAATGTAGGCGCATAGCATATCATTGGTAGCATATTTGATGTGCCTGCTTAAATGTGTCGTGCTTGGTGTATAATGTGCCTAGTTTTGATGTATTACAGATCATTTATGTAGAGAATAGGGCGTCAACAGTTTTTTGGTGCAAAATACACCAAAAAATTGGTGCAGCCCTAATGGGACATGTCGCCCATTGTGGTCACAAAGGAGCCCAATGTTACCCTACACAACTAAAAGCGTTTCTCATATTAGCTAATTTTGATGTTCATGTGTCTTTCATTAGGAGGATTAAAGAGTACCTATCACTAAAATTTTCACATTTGCTTTCAAAAGCAAATGTAAAAATAAGCACTTCTTAAAATATAACCTATTACAAATGCACAACCTAAATGTAAAAAAAAAATCCCTGTTTGGGTCACGTGACCAGTGCTACTGAGCCGACTTCAGAACGAAGTCGGCACGAGGCAGTCACACATGAGCTCCCAGCATGCACTGCTGTGCTTACGTCACTCTCCCATGATGCATAGCATCATGAAAGAGTAATTTATGGGAGTTTTGATGGAGCTCTTGATCTGCTGAGCAGTAGCCAGCGCTGCTGGAAGGGCGAGGGGCTGGAGTTTGCAGCGCTCTGTGCACCCGCAGGGGCTCCGTGCTTCTGCTACAGCTGCTGTATGCCGAGCAGCCAGCGCCTGCCCCGATACTAATGAGCTGTGCAGCACTGAGCACACACAAGGAGGCTAGTGCTGCCCTTATAACCTGGGTACAGGAGTTCCGGCTCCTGAAATGCTGTACCCCGCTGATAAGGGCAGGGCTGAGCCTCCCTGTGTGTGCTCAGTGCTGCCTGTGCTAGAATTTGTCTGGCCACACTAGTGAAAGTGAGGCTTGGGCTGCGGCAGCACCAGGATCACACACAAGGTCCTCTGCTCCGGTGCCTTATGCCTCAATGTAGTAGCTCTGCCTCCCATTCTCTGCGATCTGGCAGTGACACCTTTAGTCCTGCAGAAGAAAGATCCCACACGCTGCCCCCTCCCTTCCGACTGCCTTTGTGAGGATATTAACCCCTGCATTGCTGGCCTGATACAGTGACTATAAGGCCTCGTTCACACGGCTTATTCTGGGACGGATTGGAGCCGTACTGCGTGCCATATTTGCGCTGCAGTAAGGCTCCAATTCGTCCCAGTAACTACGGTAATCCACAGTTCTCATAGAGAACTATGGATTCCGTCGCTCCTCCCCGCTCGGCGAATCCGCCACGGGGGGAGAAAGCGACATGCACATTATTTACGGCACGTACGCGCCGTGGATAATGCAAGTCTATGGGGCCGGCGGGCAGCTCCCCGGCCACACCCCTGCCCCTGGCCCCGCCCCTTATTCAAGCCGTATTGCGGGCAGGATCCGTGTGAACCGGGCCTAAGAGCTGAAATCCACCAAGGCTAGCAATGGTCTATATGGATGTTACAGGCAGAATGTTAGCCTTTGCTGTCCATACAGATCATTACTAGCCTTAGTAGAGTTTATCCTCTATAGTTACACCAGTAATATCACCTCTATGGGGGCTGGTATGACATCTGTAGGGGATCATAATTAGCCCCTATAGCAGTCATATAAGCTGCTGTAGAGGTGCTATTACTAGGGTCATAAAAGACCCAAGACTAGTAACTATAATTACTGTGGGCTAAACAAGTAAATAAAGGGACACTATTGTCATTTTTTTCAAATATCTACATACATTTCTGGTTGTAATTAACAGACTCTGCCCGCTGCCTGCTCCATACACCCTTCACACTATTTCAATGTACGGGGCCATCCAAATGTGTAAAGAGGATAAAACAATTATGTATATTAATTACAGCAGGCAACGACCGCTAATAGCAGTTAAAACTTTAGACCCTGTGGTGTCATAGACAGGGTATAATAGGTAATGATTGAAAAGCCTTTATACGGTAGTAGAATAGTACTGCCATATATAGGACAAGCGACTGTGCGCCTTAGTGATCAAGTACTGTAGGGGGACTAATTGTTAAAGTAAAAAAAATAATAAAATAAATATTAAAAGTTCAAATCACCCCCTTTTTGCCATTTTACAAATAAAAAAGGAAAAAATGGGGGGCTCATAAGAGTCCAGTCTATAAAATCCTGTTCAGAAAAATCTGATCTATTAAATTATAACAACATTTAGCCCATACACTGAACACTGGAGAAGAAAAAAAAATCTAAAATTGTGGATTTTTTGGCCATTTTATATCCCTAAGAAATTGGAATATAAAATAATAAAAAAAATTCACCTGAAATGCCAAAATGGTTCCAATAAAAGGTGTTCGTCAGCATGTAACAAATGCACCATTACTCAGGTCCATAGGTGGTAGAACAAAAAAGTTACTGGCATTTTTACAGAAAATTTAAAAAACTGAATTTTCACAAAAACATGACAAAACCTATACAAATTTGGTATCACCACAATCATATAAGACATACCATGTGCTTTAGGTTTTTTTGGGGGAAACAATGGGCATTTTAATGTTTCCTAGCATATTATATTAAAATATGCTGTTACAGCCTTTATTTTATTTTTAAGTTATCTGCAGCATACTCTTATCCTCTATCACATCTCCAGAGAGACAGTAGATAAATATACAAAAACATGTAGGTAGCTGGATATTTATACAGACACACATAAATAATAAGAAAAACCCTTTAATTGTTTCCTAATAATTCAAATGTTCAATGTGGAAAAAATAAGTGGCTACTTTGATCCAGAATCTGATTTGATTTTGCATCAGGGAGCTGAGAAGCAGACTAACTGCGGTGCATACAAACTTGGAATCCTGGCGCATGCAGGCTTGGAATTAGGGGGCATGGCCTATATGACAGCCTGTTTAACTGCCATCCACAAGATGGCCGCTCCCGTCAGCTGTTTTCAAAATGGTTCCGTCACTGGTGATAAGTCCTCTTTAAGTCACTGCTGTCCAGAAAGAACTCTGCTGCCCATCTGCAGGTTGCTAAAAATCAAATGGAGAAAGCTGAATGCTATTGTTTTGGGAATGGATGAGTCCAAAAATGAGTTTTTTGGTTAAAATGATAAGCATTATATTTTCAGACTAGAAATACTGTGGTGGTGATAGAATCACAGCGTCATGCTGTGCGCTGCAGTCCAGGCTTCTGGCCACAGGTGCAGCTGCCCTTGGCGCTCGCTCCGCTGCACGTCTACTTACCCAGCCCCGTCCTGCATCCTCTCCGACCTTCGCATTATCCCAGCCAGCCACTAGGGGCACGCAAGAGCAGCTCTCCTAGATTTAAAGGGCCAGTACACTACAGGTATTCCTTTTCCACATATGGCGTTCGGACACAGGTTTTAAAGTAATTCCTCTTCCTGCCGTCAGCACCCAGTTGTTGGTGTCAGTTAACTAGTGACGTCCTTGTGTGCTCTTTAGCAAGTTCCCTTGTCTCTCCATTTGCATTACTGACTTCATAAATTGTGCTTACTTTCGTCTGTCACGCACTGTTCCTGCCAAGCCTGCTCATCCCTGCTTCAGGTAAATACTAGTTGGCTTGGTGACTACACCTCCTGCTTCGGCTATCATCGTTGGGTCCTGCATTGGGGTAATGTCCTGGGGGATTCCCTGCGGCTAAGTTCGTCCTGCCCTGCGGCGGGCTCCGGTTAAGACAAAGGGCCCCTTAGACTCTGCTCTCCAGAGTAGGGTTCGCCAACTCCTCGTGGTGACCAGAGGATCCACCTTCCGCTCATTGAGTTCCCGTGACACACAGCTTGGAACAATTAATACAGAATTATATCAGCAAATTCTGAAGGAAATACCAGGACATAGATCTGTAAGCTAAGTCTCAATAAAAGGAGGTTCATGCCGGACGACAACGACCCTAAGCATACAAGATGTTTTAACAAAAAATGGTTAAAGAGGAACAAAGTTAAGGTTTTAGAATAACCAAGTCCAAGTCTTAACCTTAATGCAACAGAAAACTCTTTTGTATGGAGAAACAGGTTATAATTCCTCCAAGCCAATGTGTAGAACTAATTAAAGGGGTTGTCTCACTACAAACATTAGCTTTCAACATGTAGGGACAGGTAATTGAAGACTCTAGACTAGTTTTTCAGTTTTTTCCCTGGTCAGGAGAGAAGAGAGATTCTATCTGCTCTAAGTGCACACAGCTTTCTCTGGTTACCCTCCTATCCTTCCCTTCTCTCTCTGCTCTTTGTCTTATCTGAGAGCGGGAAGTGACATCACCACAGGTCAGCACACAGGACTGCCAGCAGTTTGAGAACAAAGTGTGTTATCTCTAACAAACAAAAGAAATTAATTACTGATCATTTACTTTGTAGCCCTCTGCACTACAGATTACATCTCCTGCAGTCATGTCAATGCAATTAGAAGAGCTGGGAATATGGAGCTGATATGCTTATCACTGCTACCACCCATATCATAACCAGGAAGAGTGAAGAACTGTGAATTTGAAGCTACCTTTGGCCCTGTGAAATAGCATGGGGAGACAGCCCCTTTAACCATTACTAGAAATGTTTACATGCAGTTATTGCTGTACAAGGGGGTCCAACCAGAAACTTAAAGCAAAAGTTCACCTACTTTTACCACTTACAGAAATGTGATATGCAGGGGCATAGCTATAGGGGGTGCAGAGGTAGCAGTTGCTACCGGGCCCTTCAGCCTGAGGGGGCCCAAAAGCCCTCCTGCCACATAGGAAGACACCAGTATTATAATTAGCAAATAATAGTTTGGGGGCCCGATTTAACTTTTTGCATTGGGGCCCAAGAGCTTCAAGTTACACTTCTTGTGATATGGGCTCATTTTCCTCAGTAAGTAAATGTCCAAGAGTAATTTTTGAAGTTATTTGTTTAATTTGGCTCTCTTTATCTACTTTTAGGACTTCTATGTATTTTATGTATTTTCAGGTCAAATTAATGCAGAAATACAGAAAATTATTAAGGGTTCACAAACTTTTAAGAAGAGCTGTGAATGGTTACAGAAACAATATGATCAGTCAACACAAATTATATATGGTGTCCAATAGAATTATGGATAGTTATAAAAATGATGCTGACCAATGAAATTGTATATAATGCCTGGTTCCAGATAATAACCACTAGTGCATGACAGAAAAATACATGTTCAATAGACATTAAAAATCATAGTAGAAAGCAACTGGCTATATAAGGGAAGAGCTATACATCAAATATATGTAATCTGCTAATAATTTTGTTAAAGTGTGGCCCACTGTGTGGAGAAAATGAGAGACCAGTTCAGTATTATGGAATATACGTACAGTTGAAACCAGAAGATTACATACATTATAGAAAAAGACAAATATGCATGTTTTTCTCACTATGTGACATAAAATCAGAATAAACCTTCCCCATTTTAGATCAATTAGGATTACCACAATTATTTATATTTGATAAACGCCAGAATAATGAGAAAGAGAACTTTTGACTTTCTGCAAAGTCAAAAGTTTACATACATTTCATTAGTATTTGGTAGCAATGCCCTTAAATAGTGTTGAGCGATTATTATCGACAAAGTTGAAATCGGCACGATTTTTATGTTGATCGGATTTTTTCGATCACGCGATAATTTAGGTTAAAATCTGTGCATAATCTATTAAGATCGCGCCATTTTCGGCGCTTCCTGTCATTTTGGCGGCCAGCAAATCAGCTTACAGAATAGAGCAGGGTGAGATGTGTGTGCAACGTCATGACTGGGATGTGTATGGTTGCGATTGGCTGGAAAAATCACATGACCTCGTTTTACATAGAACAGCCCTTCCTGTTCATGATCAGTGTGTGTCAGCGTCTCATAGCAGTAGGACGTGCGCTCTGCCTCTGTCCAAACAGCTCAGCAAACAGCTCAGCGAAATTATTCTATTTTTTCACAGAGACAGCTCTACTTTTAGCTGTGATCCTTAGAAGTTAGTTAGATCAGAGATTTGCAGATTTTAGGTAGTTAGGCAGAGAATTTTAAAGGAGCATCTACCGCTGTAAACCCACTTTTATTATCAGTATACATTTCAGATAGGTGTTCTTTTTCAATTTTGCCCAGTCCAGCTTTGTTGATATAGCCACCTTGCAGTTAAATTTGAATACAGCAATTTTGTAGTCACCACAGGTTGATAGGTGCCAAAAATACCTTTTATTATCCCGTATACATTTCAGATACGTGTTTTTTTCACTTTGGCGCAGGCCAGCTGTGTTGATAGAGCCACCTTGCAGTTAAATTTGAATCCAGCAACTTTGTAGTCACCACAGGTGTACTGATAGGTGCCAAAAATACCTTTTAATATCCGTATACATTTCAGACAGGTGTTTTTTTTCACTTTTGGTCAGTCAAGCTTTGTTGATAGATCTACTTTGCAGTTAAATTTGAATACAGCAATTTTGTAGTCACCACAGGTGAATTGATAGGTGCCAAAAAATACCTTTTATTATCCCGTATACATTTCAGACAGGTGTTTTTTTCACTTTTGGTCAGTCAAGCTTTGTTTTATAGAGCCTACTTTGCAGTTAAATTTTAATACAGCAATTTAATATTTACCACAGGTGAAT
>JAODAL010030435.1:0-49976 GCA_025379985.1 Phyllomedusa bahiana
CCTGCCCTGTCGACGTCCTCTTGCTGTGTGCCCCTGGCCCTCCAGGAATTTTTTTCCCTCCCCCACCCGGTAAAGGGCCTGCCCCCTCTCGTCTGACATACTTTTTTTGTTCAAAAAATTTACAACCTTTTGATGAAGAATCTGAATGATAAATCACCCCGTATTTACCCCAAAATGAACCAGTAAAAAGTTGGGAAAACCCGGGGATATAAATTGCCTCCAAAAAATTGCGGGAAAAATTGACTTGTATTGCCTTTAAAAAACTCTTGTATTTTTTTGAATAAAAAAGCAAAAACGGGTTTATTACCTTGGAAAATTGAATTATGCTACAGAATTCTTTTTTGGGGCGGTGAAAAAAACAAAATTTCTTTTACTGAGTACAACTGCAGAAAAAACCCTTTTAAATTAACCCCGGGGATTAAATTGCGCAAAAAAAATTACGGGCCAAAAATAAAGTGGTATTTGATGTAAAAACCTGTTTTTTTAAATGAATACAACGGGAACAGGTAGATAACCCTTGGATTTTCAAGTGCGTGAGAGATAGAAAATAAAAATTATAGCAGCTGCAGGGAACACATGGACTTCAGATCAAATTACCCCCACAAAATCTAAATAGAACGTTAAAAAAGCAGTCTCTGAGAAAAGCTGAACACCCCCCAAAAATCGCTGTATAAAAATGATTTCTTTAGTTCAGTTCTAACGCCGCACAGCACTTCCCAATCATACAGTAACGATAGCCCCCCAGCGTCGCCCCCGGTTTATTAGTGCGGTGACTCACAGAACCCCCGGGTTCTGATTGACTTCATCTCTGCAATGTCTGCAGCTATGCCCTTCTTCCCCAGAGTGGTTTTCCCCCATGAAACGCCATTGCTCGCAGCCATTTATCAATCAAAATGTAAAAGGCTGGCACACAAAATAACTTTAAAAACGAAGCATAGGTGCCATAAAAAGGGGAAAAATGCATACATCAATACATAAATCAGGGGCACACTAAAGACTAATAAAACCTCAAGTTATATAGGAATATAGGAAAGGGGCTTTTACACTAAGGAAAATATGAAAAACCTGGGACTTTAGTTTCAGTTTTGATAAAAGTTTGTTTTTAAGCTCACCCCCCAACAGGGCAAGGGGTTCCAAGGGGTGAGTCCCTACACAAAAACATGTTCCCCTTGTTAGGGCCCTTTTCAGACTCCCACTTCCCCGGGAGTTTGGAACCCTTCAACTGAATTAACCTGCAGGGATTTAAAAAGGTGGTGGGAACCCCTTTGCTGTTGGGAGGTGAGCTTAATACAATTTTTGATAAAATCTGTAAACAAGAGCCCCCGGGTTTTTCATATTTTCCTTAGCTGAAAAGCTTTTCCTATTTTCCATAAACTTGAGGTTTTACTTAGTCTTTTGTGTGCCACTGATTTAGTTTAAAAATGTATTTATCAATCAAAAAACCCCTTTGTTTACCAAGTACCCCCAAAATTGACTTCGTTCAGAACCGAAGTTTTCCTGAAATTCTAAAAAAATTCCCCTTCGTTTGAAACAATTCGCCCATCTCTAATTTTGACAGCCTTTTATTTTTTTTTTTTCTGTATATGGAGCTGATTAAGGGCTTGTCTTTTTGGGGGATGAGAAGACTTTCATTGTTACCACTTGTGGTAAATGGTTTTTTATTTTTATTTTTTTAAGCACACTATGCAGTAAAAATGACAATGCTTTTCTTTAATCACATTTATCAATTCGCTATACCAATTTTCAGGGGTTTTTTTTTCATGTTTTATTACTTTACACATTAAAAAAAACATTTTTTACTTTTTTATAAGCCATTTTTGAAGCCTTCTTCGTTATTTTTCTGTTAAGAATTTTTCTTTCTTGCTGGGTTTTGACATTTTTTGGGATCTTTTGGGAGGGCCATGATTTTTTTTTTACCCCTCAAAACTATTTTTGGGAGGGAGGGTGAAGAAAATAATGCAATCCTGTTTTTTTTTTTTTTCTTTTTTAACAGTGCTCACCCGTATACAAGAAAAGTTAGTTACTCCTTTGGATCAGTACAATTGCAAATGAAACCCAGTATATATTGTTATTTTTGTTGTAGCACTTAGAAAAAATGTTTTTATTGTTGAAAACAATATTTATGCACTGCTATCTTCTGATAACCGTAACTTTATGTGGGACAAACTGAAATTTTCATTGTTACCATGCTGGAGTTTATATAACTTTTTCATCGCTTTTTATGCCATTCTGTGTGCAGAGGTATGAACTAAAAATAGTGATTCTGTCATTTTTTTTCAATAGCGTTCATCATGAAGGTTAAATAACAACACAGATTTATAGACTAGGTCATGACGCACGTGGAAATACAAAACATGCATACATTTTTACTTTTGATTTTGATCTTTTTGGGGGCGATTGCCATTTGTAATAGAAAAGGAGCAGTGTACATCTTTTACTTTTGTTTTTCTCTGTGTTTTACTTTTTGTTACTTTTACTTTTATTTTAATTGTTTTACACTTGTCCCCATAGGGGACTTGACTCACAATACATAGCAGTACATGCATGTACTGCTATGTATTGTATCACTCAAATACCATGTCAGGTCGAGCCCTCTGGGCATGACTGGGTAAAGTGATGTCAAAGGCAACCCATAAGCCTTTTTTAGGCTTCCAGGTCGCTGTGGAAGGCATTGACATCTCTCCTTCTGTATTTCCCTTAGTTGACGGGGTTGCAATTGACTGTGGCATCTAAGGAATTAATCAGCCGCAACCATAGCAAGCTCTGGTTGTAGTCAATAGTGCATGAAGCCAGCTGTAATACACAGCTGGTTCCATACGCTGATTGTGTGGACTCTGCCTGTCCACAGTCCACAGGATTTTCTCGATACCTATGCATCCATTTGCAGGAACACCTTCCAACAGTGGATATATGGGTGCCACTAGTGTGGGGAAAGGGTTAATGACTGTTAATTACACAAAAAAGTAAAGCTGAATGCTGCTGGCAATATTTCTCCTAAACAAGAGCCTCCAGATTTTGATCTGATAGTAGTCTATTATGAACTATATACAGTAACCAAAAAATTACCAGTGGTATGGAATCAAAATGACCTGGTCTTTTGATGGATAAAAGCAACTGAAAGTTTATTTAGAATTAAGAGGCAATATAGGAGTAGAATAAAAAAAAGGTAAGAAAACAATAATTAGAGAAGAAAGAGCGAGCAGGGAGACTTCATGTCTGAAAAAGACAGAGATGTTCGATTCACCGTCCATGATACCAGCTAATAGAGGAAACTTTCTGTCTTTCTGCAATATGGTCTTCACGCAACCTGTCACACAGGAAATTCCACATGAACCACATAATTAAATACTTAAATCATTGTATCTGTTTCCCCATGAGAGGTTTTGGAGAGCCCCAGACCCTCTTATCTAAACAGTAGACATCACACATCCAACTAAATCTTACAAAAAATCTTATTTCAGTAGGTAAAGTTTTTCGTTACAGAGAAATTCATCTGAACACTAAAAAAACAGAAGCAACAAGCTGTATACATATTTACCAGAAGGTCAAAATTGCATTGACATTTGATTATTAGCAAAAGCTAATAGCGCTAGCATGAGACAAGCAGGTTTCTTTAAGTAGTCCTTTTAGAGCCAGCATGAAATAAGCATGATATCTGATTTGGAAGAAACTAAGTACTGGACAAAGTTTATATCTGTCCTAGAAACTCCTACAAGACCTATCCTTCCAGATTCCCAGGGTAAGGGATTATTGGGACAAAAAGACAAAGTGTAACACTGTATACTGTAAGCTAGAAATTACCTGCATAAAATTACTCATCCTTGAAGAGTCGGTGCCCCATTACAAAGGAACTGCATTGAGCCAGTGTCTGGCCTGGGACCATTCTTTAGTTGTTAATAAAGAGATCTGTTCAACTAACATGTCTTTCTTATTGGTAAACCATTTATCCATATGTGTAACCTGTATCAAATCTTCTTATATCACCTCAAAGGAATTGACAGCCCTACTTCAACTTGACCATTTAAAAACCTTCCATCCATTTTTTAGCCATCCATTGGAGAAAATACTGGAATGTTTATTGTCGTGTTTTCTAGGTCTCTGTTCAGTTGTCATCAATTTTTGTCCGCTTGTCTTATCGGTGAAATATGTTTTATCTGTGATTACTGTTTGGACAAAAAACACTTTGAAAAACTAAAATAATAGTAAAGTAAATGGAATGTGCTATCCGCATTTTCCTAAAAATATATATATAAGTACATAGTTAAATAGGATCTGTGGCCTTTCCTGTCATGTCTATTTTAGTAAATACTTGAGTCCCTGTGAAATAACCTTTCTGGAGAATGTTCTCTTATAACTTTGTTATTCTGTTGCTCCATTATTCCTTATAGAAATTCATCAACAAATTTGTCAACTGGGTGTTACCAATTGGGGGTATGTCCCTGCACAGTCTTAAACTGTGTAATCAGTGCTGATAGAGTTACATTTGAAGGGAAACACTCCATTTGAACACTAAATAGAATCCCCCAACTAATGAATTCAGCATTATATTTCTAGGAAGAAAAACATTCATAAAGAGAAAAGCTCCAGAATTGTTATTTCACATTGAACACATGCTATAACAGTCATGTTAGGAGATGTTACCGCTCCTTTAGATACTCATAGTCCTGAGCCAACCCTTCACTGGTACAATGGGAACCGTAGAAAGTGGACTCTAAAAATGTTCAATGTTAATCTTTGAAATGAGATTGAAGCCCATATGGCATATACTCTAATTCTTCTATGACAGATTTGATGTTTTCTCATTTCTTTTTTTTTTTTAACACATAAGATATATACTGTTTCAGTATGTATGCATTTAATTAATAAGTTGCAGGGTTATTGTTTAGGTTATATCTTTAGGCCTGGTTCACACGGCTTATTGCCGGCGTAATTGCGGGGACGGATTTCGCCCCGCAATTACGCCGGCAGCCATGCATCGGGGCGGGGCGGGGGGCCGGCAGCGCGCCGGCGCCATAGACTGTCATCATCTACGGCACGTAAGTGCCGTAAATAATTGACATGTCACTTCCTCCCCGCCCGGCAGATTTGCCGAGCTGGAAGGAGATACGGAATCCATAGTTCTCTATGAGAACTGTGGATTACCGTAGTTACTGGGACAAATTGGAGCCGTACTGCAGCGCAAATCCGGCGCGCAGTACGGCTCCAATCCACGCCCAAATAAGCCGTGTGAACATGGCCTTAGTTTATGTTTTATTATTATTTATTGGTAACATTAGATACTGAACAGTAATTCTCTTCTATTTTCTTTTTTCAATGGAATCGTCAGTGTTACAATAACTACACACAGGAGAAAACATCTCAAACATGGAAAAACAGGAAGAAGATTCCTGCAATCAGAGCTCCAGACAGAAAGCTTAATTTTTAGATGTATTCACTTAAATATGGTACTAGTCATTTACTGGGTGTTGCTTTAGTAATGTGTGTCCTGAAGTAAGAAATAAAACAATAAAAAAACTTGCACATATATCTAAAATCTCTCTCTCTCTATTATATATATATATATATATATATATATATAATATATATCTATATATATAAATATAACTCTATATATAAATATAAATAAATAAATAAAAATATAAAATCTGCAGCATGTTGGTTTGTTCAATACAAAGCAAAGACGACTACTGGCCCCTTCAGATCCATGATGTACAATTTCATCATTGGGAGAGCTGTCAGTTATAATTTCATCATGACTATTTGTGAACCTGCTTGAACATTGGAGGAGAACACAACTGAAACACACAGCCCTGCTAGCACTGTAGCTGCCTGGAGCATCAGAGAGAACATCAAATCCCTTGAAACACAGTTAAATTGACACTACAATCAACTTTTTTTATTTCACATATTGACAACAATTTGTGACTCATATTTAATATTTTAAAAATATAATTTTCATATTCATTTTACATTAATTCCTGTTTGTGTCTCTGATTTCCCCTCTGTGAGCTCTGATAGCACAGCAGGGAGAGGATTGCTTGACGGTTCTTCTTCCAGTCAGGCTAGGATCTGAGAGGTGTAGGTATTATCAGCAGGACCTGATAAATGTAAAGAACCCTCATCATCCTGTAGAAAAAGATTACTCATTACTAGAGATGGGTGAATTTCCCGAAATTCGGTTCGTTCACTTCGAAGGATTTCTCGGCAAAAAATAACTTAGTTCCGAATTACTTCAGGACGAATCACGTTAAAAAAACAGCCATTTCTAGGCTGCACAGAGCCTGCAGGGTACTGTAGAACGTTGTGCCATGCTTAAATATGCAGAGGGAGCTTGGTTTGGTCTTCATACAATGTTGTGTTTTAGTATGACACGCAGATGACTGTCGCCGCTCTTAGAATCGCTTCACTATAAAATTCCCTGGGCACTTAAGAGGGCAAAACTGACCAAAAAACTGAAGGGGGAATGTAGCCTGATAAAGTCATGTGAGCGACAGCTGGAAAAAACAAGCTGAGGGCTCAGGTGGCAACATCAGTGACAGAGTGTGGAGGTGACGGCGGTAGCCACAGCAGCATGAGGTCAGACAGTGGCACAAAGATATTTTGGAGGTGGCAAAACAACGAGTAGGCCACAGAGTGCGACAATGACAGAGTGTGTAGGTCAAAGGCATCACCACGCATCAGCAGGGGTTTGACAGTGGCCCAAAAAGTAAAAAAGGAAATACCTAGGGCGGTTTTTTCCGGGTTTTTTAAAAAAGCGAAGTTTAGACAAAGAAACAACTCCAACACCAGCCAACAAAATGTTTTTTTACTGAAAATTTTTTTGGAAAAATTAATGATGAAAAGATCCCCCCCAAAAAAACCCAAATTTAAAAAATACGAAACCGGGGCCCCTGTGTGCACACCCCGGGCCCGAAATGTAAAACCCGGGTTTAAGCACCCGGGAACTTTTCCTTTAAAAAGTGGGGTTCGGAAAGGGGGCCCATAAAACCCCTTTCCTTTTTAATACCCTAAACCACCAAAGGGAAAAAATTGTGGGGTGGTGGCAGTTTTCAGGGGGCCCCGGGTACAGTCACAGCAGTTACCAAAAGCTTAAAATTTATTTTTCCCATTCCCTCCCCAAACACACATGGGGACACAACTTTTCCCTCAAAGATGAACCCGGGTTCAAATATAATGGGGGGTCAAACCTCCCAAAACCTAAACGGAGGAAATTTTTTGGGAAAACCCCCCCTTGGGCCCTTTAAACTTAGCCCAAACTGACTAAAATTTAAAACAAAGGGCCCCTCACAGTCCGGAAACTCGTTGGCGGGGCACGCATCCCCGAGGTACCATAAAAAATTTGGGCCCGGGAATTCCTTTTTCAGGTGAAAATCCCCTTTTGGAAAGAAACCGGCGCAGAAAAGTTTCCCCTATCCTGGCAGCCTTTTTCCCCCGTCCAGGGGTTCTCCCCTCTCTCTCGCAATGGCAAAAAAATAAGGAATGTCAGGCCCCCCTGTTCCTGAAAAAACTGGAATCCCCCCCTTTTGGGTTTGGTTTTTAAATCTCTGTCTCAGTCCCTGCTCCCTCGAAACTGGAAACTTCTAAAATGGCTGCCCAAATTTCCCCTCTCATAAACCCTGTTCCCCCATTTTCATATACTGGAAAAATTTGGGCATAGGGACATCTTGTGGCCCAAACAGTAGAATACAAAGAAATATTTCACAACTGTCAGCATGGGATTTTTCTTGGAAAAAAACCCCAGGCTGTCCCACTATTTCCCCCATACCCACCCCCACCTTAAAAATTTTACGTCCCTCGACAAACCCCCCCCCACCCCAACCCTTTTTTTTGGGACCAAAAGCCCCTGGGGGGGGTACACCAGCGTTGGATTTTGGGGATCCTAAATTTGGGCTATGGGCTCAAAGGGGGTTCTCCCAACCCCTGGGGGAAAGGGGCTCTTGGCTTCTCCACTCTCTCCCTTTGGGGGCCCAAAAATTTTCAAAAGCTGGAAAACCCCAGTTGACACCCGGGAATGGGGAAAACCCACCATCTTCGAAAGGGGGGCTGCTGGAAGGGGGAGGTACTTTTTGGGGCGCAGTTTTTCAGGCAACCCTCAAAATCACACGCCTCAAAATATTTCTGTGCAGATTTCGGGGATGGGCCCCTGTCCCTATCGGGTTTTAAACCCCAAAAGAAGGGGGTGGCAGGGTCCACCCTTTCCCTTTACCAAATATTGGGGGGCCGCCTCCCACCCCTCCCCCAAACCCAAATTCCCCCATGGCCTCTTACCCCGGGCCATGACCCCGGGTCACCCGGGGCAAAACTGTCTCTCTGCCCAGCCGTGGGTTTGGGTGCACCCCTTTTTTTTCGGGGGGCCTTTTCCCCAAAAACCTTGTGCACCTTTCCCCAGTCCGGGGGGGGCGGGGTTCCTTTGGGCCCAGGCCGTCTATGGCGGGGGGTAGTGCTGTCGGGCTGGGCTGTGAAGAACCCCAATTTTCTTTGACCCCGGGCTCCCCAAAAAAACACATTTTTTGGGGGGTAGCCCGTTGGGAAATGTGCACCCAATTGTTATAGGCCCACCCTCATCTCAGGGAAGGGACTCAGGCCCCCTAACCCTTTTGGCTTCCTCTTTAAAAGTCCCACATCTGGATAAGGGTGCGGTTTAAAAAGGGTCACAAGCTCCGTTTTCCCCTGCCGGGTGATACGGAGGGGAGTACGGGGAAAGCTTTAATCCCCTACAAAATGGTCAAATTCCCCTCATTAAGCCCCTTGCAAACAACCCCCTTTTCGGAATGTAAACCTCGTGGGCACCCAAAAACCTTTAAAAAAGTGGGTTTCAGACCGCCCCCACAGCAGACTCTGCAGTCTGGGGGTTTCCCTTTTTTGGGGAAAAAGCCCCGGCATACTTAAATGAAAATGGGGGGTTTTTATGACCAAAAACATTAAAAGAATGCCCAGGAAAGGAAGTACCCAATCTCACTTTGGGGGGGAAAACAAACAGGACTCTAGGGGCGGAGATTCCGGATGGTCTGGGAAAAGGGGGGGGCCCCCTGTTCCGTGCTCTTTTCTTAGCCCCACCAAAGGGAAAGACATTTTAGGGAAGTTCAGACCCCCATGCTTAACAATTTAGGGGAGTACACCCATCGTTGAAGCCCCTTTAAAAATTTTTTACTCCCCCAAAAAGGGCGCCTCTCTCATGGGCTTTTTTTTTTTCCCCCCAACCTTTTATCCCTAATGACATGGGGGTAACTATCTGTTTTTCGGGGTGAACTCCCCGATTGAAATTTGAAAGGGCCGACACAGGAGAAAAACCCCTCAGCTTATCCCACTGCCCCCCAACAGGGTTTTTCCCCCCCTGAGTCAGCTGGGGGGCCCGCTCCCCCGGGCGGGGCCAAAAACCCAGACTGGGTCCCACCTTCACTTTTCCCTTAAAATAGGGCAAAACCAAACCTGGACCCTCTGGGCCCTTTGCCACGTCCCTTTCCCAAACCCTTTGGGATCCCCGACCCACCCCACTTGGAAATGGGGCCCCGGGCCTGGAACACAGGGGGAAATGGCTAAAGTCCGGCATTTCAAATGTCCTCTAACTCCTCTTTAAAGCTGGGGGGGATGGTAGTCTGACTGGGACCCAAAAGAGGGCATCGGATTCCTGTTTTCCCTTCCTGACCGAAATTAATAGGAATTGGAAATTTTAGAGTGGGCCCCCCATCTTGCTCGGGGGGGCCCCAAATTTAGCGTTTTCCCAAAAACGCCAGTGGGGGTTTTTGGGGCGGGCATTTACAGGGCACCCGCAACGTCAGGAAATCTGGGGAACCTTTCAGTCAAAGGGGCCCCTTACCCGGGCAAAACCAGTTCCAAACTTAAAAGGGGGCTATAAAATTTTCAGGGTTGCGCTTTCCGGGGCCCCCCCAAAAGGAACCCACGGGGATAGGGCAAATTTCCCCCTCTCCGCCCCTCCTGGACCTGGGACAGCACAGCCCCCAACCCCTGTAGACTACCATAAATATAAAAACAGAAAGGGGGGGTTGAACCCCGTATAGGCCAAAATTGGGGGCACTTTTCAGCGGGCCCCTTTCAAACCCCTTTAAATTTCCTCTTGCTGCCGAAGGGCCCCACTTTAATAGAGGATCCTTTGGGGCCCCCCGCCGGGATCCCCCAAGTACTCATTTAAGGGGCCGTCCCGATTAGCGAACAAAGGTTTTAAAACCCTTTGGGAATACCCGGCCAGGGCCCGGAAAGCCCCACCTCCCTATTTTACCCCCGGGCCCAGGGCCGTTTCGGGGCTGGGTCCACCTTTCCCGGGGGCCGGGTTAACCCCTTTTCCCAAAATGACCACATTCCCCAAGTACCTAATTTGCTGCTGGAAAAAAGGGTATTTCTTTTTTCTTAAATCTTTTAAAAGGCCCCTGATCTGTAGGTTTTTTCCAGAACCTCCGCAGTTTCTGAAGATGGTCATCAAACCAATTCCCGCCACCCCCGAAAAACGTTTCCCGGGAAGGGTCAACACCGGGCTCAAAGTTTAAAATCCCCTAGGGGCAGTGTTCCATCACCGTGGGGGAAAGTCCCTGGGGGGTTGGAAAGCCCAAAAGGCATCCGATTGAAAATCGTGAGCCCATTTGGGAGAATGAAAAGCCGTTCTGCCCTTCCTTCTCAGCCACTGGTCCCCGGGGAGTATCCCCCCCGGCCAGGGCGAGGGGGCAAAAATGCTTTGCATGGGCCAAAAGGGGGACGGGGACCTTCAATCCCCCGGGGGGATAGGGGCCGAAAAAGGGTTTGGGGGGATTTTAAATTCCTGTAAATTAAAGCAGGGAACCAGGGGGGAAATCCCAATTTTTTTTTTTCAAACACCAAAACCCCATGGGCCCGGCCCCAAGGAAATTTGGGCTCCCCCCTTTTTAAAAAAACCCTTTTCTAGCAGCTGGCCCCAAGGTTTTTTTCACTTTTTCCTTGGTACATTTTGGGTTTTGGGGTTTGTCTTTTTACCGTTTTTTTTTTGGTTTGGGGGCATTTACCTGGGGGGGATTTCATGCACGATGGTAAAAAGGGGAAACCCCAAAGTCTTCATTTGTTTTTCCTCGAGAACCCCCTCCTGGGGAAATTCCCAGAAGGGTCTTCCAGCAGCTGTTGTTGCCCTTAGTCGGGGGGCCCGTTGGGCAATTCCCAATTTAAACCCAAAAACCCCTCGGCCATTCCCCTCCCCCCCGTCCGGGGGGCTTCGCCCTTTCCCGGAAAGCCCACTTTCATTAAATTTCCCGGCCGACCTCTTGTCGGGCCATAGCGTGCCCATCCCCACCGGGGGTCTTTTCCAGGAACCCCTGGACTTTGGGGAAGTAGGGTATTCCCCAGGAAGGCAACTCGCTGTCCAATTACGTTAAAGGGATCCTTTAATTGGGGGAACATCCCCTTTTCCAAAAGTGGCAAGGGCCCCAGCTACCAGCCTGGTTTTTGAAAAACTTTTTTGGGACTTGTGTTTTCCCATGAGACGGGTTTTTTCCAAAACTTCCAGCCCATTTCAAATTTTCCCTCTGGTTTTTCCCCCCCAGGGAGCATCCTAATTTTTTTTTCGTGTCCTTTGGGGGGGGGTTATCCTGATCGGGGGTTTCACCTTCAAGTTCCCTATGGGGCGACCGGGGTGGGGGCCTTCTGCAGACTGCAGCCCTCAAACCCTCTGTCGTTTTAAAATTTCTGGTGGGCCGGTGCGGGTGGCCCGCTGCCAATATTTTTGGCCCCTCTTTGGCATAGAGGTGGTGGAAACCGGGTCCCCCCCAGGCACGTTCATGCCCAATCACAACCACCCCCTCTTGGATGGTTTATCCACCAGAAAAACTCCCTTCTTCCCCAATGTCTGTCCAAACAGTCGGGGCCTGCAACCCAAACTACCCCCTTTTTAAATTTTTGCTCCCACCCTTTTTTTGGCAGCCCGTCCGGGGCCCAAAAAAACGCTGCCAACTTCTGGCTCCATCATGTGCCCGAAAATGTCTCCCGAAAAACTCCAAGGGCCTCAGGGGGGCACTCTGATCCAGTTTCAACTAGGGCAGGGGCAAACCTTTTTGCCTTTTTAGCTCGCTTTCCCTAACAGGCTAAATGGGGTAAAGATTTTTACTCCCCACGGGATGGGCCCTTTGGGTTTTTGTCGCCCCCCGACCGCTAAGGGACGGTCCGAATTTTCCCCCCCGCCCCCCGCTGGAATTGCAAGGGTATGTTTAAAGCCCGCAGAGGGCCCCCCCAGACCCCCCTGCACACCTGGTGGGGCCTCTTTCGGGGGGACCCCCGCTGTGGAGTGCTCTGAAAGGGGTGCTGCCCGGGGAAACCAAGCCAACTCTTTGGAGTTTGTGGGGGGCCGGGTTTTGCCTTTTTAATTTTGGACCCCCCTCATCCCCAAGGTTTTCTTTTAAAAAACTGCTTGTAAAGCCGGACCACATCTGTTAAAGACTCTGTTTTCCCTTGGGCTCTGCTTGTTTGGGTACTATTTACAGCCCCTTTTCCAATACGGGCATGGGTTTCCTTTTTCCCTTTTCAAGCGGCCCAAGTAGACACGTAAAACGTCAGGTCAGCCCGGGCATTTTGGGCCAAACTCCTGCAATTTTTTCCCGTAAGAATTTTTTGTACCCCCCACAAAAGAACTGGTCTCTTAGTACTTATTACTTGGGGGAAAGGCCCCCCTTAGCCACTGGGGTTTCGCCCCTTATTCTTCTTTTTTTTTCCTGCAGGGGATTAGAGTACTGCATGAGGGTTTCACCCCCTTTGTGGCCGGTTGAAGTAACTTCGCAGTTTTCCCCCACTTTGGTACCCCCCCCTTTGGGCCCCTTCCAACAATGAGAATATTTTTTCCAGCATGTCCCTCCCGGGCTCGGGGGCCCCACCCATTTTTTGAAGCCTAAAGCCCCCCTCCAAGGCCCCCAAAGGGGGGTCTTTTCCCCCAGTTTTTTTTGGGGCTAAGTTACATATTTTTTTTTTGGGAAAAAATGTTTTTATTAGGCCAAATTTCCAAAAAAAAACAAACAAAAGCCCTTCCCCAAGGGCCCCGGAAAAAAAATATAACAAGCAACAAAGGGAAGGGGGGGGTGGGGGGGGGGGAGGGGAAAAGGGATAAGGGGGGTGGGGGAAGGTTTCTGGAGGGGAAAAAGGGTTTTTTTGCATGCATTAAAAACTGACAATCAAACCCTTTTTGATATCACAAATTGGTTGGGAAAGTGTCAAAACAATTATAAACTAAAAGTTCATTTAAGGAGGCCGTTGAAAAAGTTTAGGGCCTTTTAAAAAAACACGCCCCCCAGATCGCGGCGATAATTCCACCCAGGTCAATTGCGGGGGGAGTTTTTCGTATACTTTGGTTTCCATTCCGGGGGGGCTCTCTTTCCGGGGGGGTCCAAAAAGTTCTGTAAAGGGTTTTAAAGTAAAATTGGGGTAGAGGGGAAAGGGGGGGTCCCCCTAATGGTGCGCCCCACAACCCGGAACCCACTGGGGCGGGGCCCGGGGGTTTAGGGAGGAAGGGCCCCGGGGTTTACATTAAAGCGATGGGAATTTGGAAAAAATATAGAGGATTTAAAAGTTGGGGGACATAAGAAAACGCGTGGGGGAAAATTTTGAAGATTTTTGGGGCCGGGCCCTTTTTATAATGCGCCCCCTGCTTTTTTTAATTTTTATTTCAGTTTGATGACCCGGGTTTTTTTAATAGGCTTCCAAGGTTTTAAAAAAAAGGGTTCCCCTTAAATATTCTATGATATAGGGAATGGTTGTGGGCGGGGTAGTTTGATAAACCTTTTTCCCGGGTTTTACGGGTGGAGCCTAAGTCCCTCCATTCCTTTTTGGGGTGGGGAAATTCAACAGCGTAACTCATGTCCTTCAAACAACCGGTCGACCAAGGTTATAAAGCATCCGATGTCAAGAGATCGGAATGTTAACTTCTGTGTTAACGGTATATAAAAGTTTATATAACAATTCAGACAGGGAGATGGAATGAAGGGGGAAAAGGGAGGTGAGAGGGAGGGGAGGGGAAGACAAGGGGGCACAGTAGGTAGGAAAAGGGGAGGGGGGATGAGGACTCGTGGGGCCATCAAATTCCTCCGAATTCCATGAGGCGTTTCCATGTACTAGGTAGGTTTAGCTTGCTCGATGTTTATGTCGTGTCTCCAGACAGTTGTGCCAGGCACCATAGCGTGGAGCCAAAACATTCCCTAATGCATGATTGAATGTGTGTGGGGAGGATATTTATAATTGTTTGCCAGGTGAGAAAATTTTTTTCCACCCTGCTCTCTTTCTGGAAGGAAGATTCCACCCAGTCCATTCTGAGTAAGTATGTCAGTTTTTCTAAAAAAAAGTCGCAAGGTAGGTAGGGTTGGGCCTATCCATGTATGGAGAATGGATTTGTGTGCCGCCGCTGAGATGTGAAAGATTAGCGTTTTGGTGTGATGAGAAATCCGCAGCCCCGGATCTCGCAGAACTCCGAAGATAGCCCACCCTGGAGTCAAGGAAAAGTCGACCCCAGTATGAGTCACTGCAAAGCGGTGTATGCGATTCCAAAAATCCCGAGTAGCCGGGCATATCCAGAAGCAGTGGTATAAGGTTGCTACACTCTCCCCGCACCTGGAGCAGGATGGTGAGGGGCAACCCCCCATAAGGTGGTTGCGATGGGGTGACAAATATCCTCGGTGCAGAATTTTGAAGGACATTTTCCGGTAAGAGTTACTGGGTATGTACTTAGATGCTCTCTGGGTGGATCTAAGCATGTCTTCCACAGTTAGGTGTGGTATGTCTCCTAGCCATCTACTTAGTCCCCGTGTCCTATCCTCATAGACCAGGGGTTTGCTTAAGAAAGCATAATAGTGTGAGATGCGACCACGGGGGTGCGAGGGGTCTATTAGTTTGGAGACCAGAGAGTCATTCCAATCTGGGTGGTGCATTTGCTTAATCACCTGGGTGGCGTAGTGCTGGAGTTGCATGTAGTGGAAGGGGTGGTTCGAGACGAAATCGTATTGGAGGCAGGCCTCATTGAAAGTAAGTATTGATTTTTGCTGGCGGTCTACTATGTCGCCTATAGTCCGGAGTCCCTTTGAATACCATCGTTTAAAAAGAGGGTGTGGTTGACCTAACTGGAATTTTGGGTTTTGTGTAAAAGTGAGGTTTAGTGAGTGTTCCCCAGATAGAGACAATCTTCCCCGTGCCAACCTCCACGCCTTCCAAGGCGTCATCAGTAGTGGATTTTCCTTTATCGTGGGCGGGAGAGTGGCGAACGGCATGTGCAGTAGGTTAGTTAGGCGTATTTCTGGGCAAAAGTTTGCTTCGAGATTTGTTGGAGCGTATGTTTGGGTGCCTAAGAACCAGTCTTGCAATATGCATAAGTTTGCCAAAATATTATATAGTTTAATGTCTGGGAAATTTATACCTCCATGAACAGTGCGCTGTTGCAAAATATTCAAGGGTATTCTGGCCCTTTTGCCCTGCCAAATAAATGTTTTAAAAAGTGTGTTAATGAGTTTTTCGTCTCTCGGGCGGATGGAGATAGGTAAGGTTTGAAATAAGTATAATAATCTAGGGAATATTATCAATTTCAAGAGGTTAGCCCTGCCTATAAAAGATAGAGTGAAACCCGACCATGCTGCTAGTTTAGTTGAGAGAAAGGTCATAAAAGTGTTAAGATTAGTGAGGTATAGTTTGGATGGGCTGCGAGTGATTTGTACCCCCAAGTATGATAGAGAATGGGATTGCCACTGCAGTGGGAACAAGTTGGTCCATGTAGGTCACTGTGGGCCTGTTAGTAGCAACGCCTCTGACTTGTCTAGATTGATTTTAAATCCAGACAGCGCTCCCTTAGTCTCTATTTCTGCAAGTAGTCTCTGTAGACACATCAGTGGTTTGGAGATAAATAGTAGAAGGTCATCAGCAAAAGCTGAAAGTTTAATTTCCTCAGTGCCTATTATTATGCCCCGGTATCCGTCCCAGGATTGTAGATGCCTTAAGAAGGGGTCTAGGGCCAAATCGAATAATAGAGGCGAGAGGGGGCAGCCCTGTCTAGCTCCTCTAAAGAGAGGTATGGGAGATGAATTGATGCTGTTGATCGTCAGGAATGTGGTCGTGTGCGTTTGCACCCGCTGCAAGAAATGTATGAATGTGTCTCCAAAATTTCTGGCATGAAGGGAGGTGGCAAGGAAGCTCCAGGAGACCGAATCGAATGCTTTCTCAGCATCTAGGCTGAGAAGCATGGTAGTTGGGTGCTTACTCAGTGCCGACATCACTGTTGCCGCTACTGCAGTTATGATACCTTTGGTGGAGTGTCGGCCCCTAACGAAGCCCAATTGGTTAGGTGTTAAAAGACGATGCAGGAAAAGTTGGAGTCGGTCGGCCAATATTACTGCAAGTATCATATAATCAGTGTTCAGTAGAGAGATAGGGCGGTATGACCCGACATCTTCCAGATTTCTGCCTGGTTTGGGTATTACTATGGTTCGTGCCTCCTGGAAGTCCCCCACCACCGTGCCCCCCCCCCCCCCCGTAAACTTCATTCAGCAATAGCGTTAAGGTCGGAACAAGTTCCGCCCTGAGAAGTTTATAATACTCTCCCGACAATCCGTCGGGGCCTGGGGTTTTATTATTCTTCAGGGTATTAATGGCCCTCTCCACCTCCTCAGAAGTAATTGGGGCAGCTAGTTGTTCCTGCTGTTCCAACGATAGTTTGGGCGGATCGGATGTTTGGAGGAGATCCCAAGTCGCCAGAGAGTCGTACGGATGTTCTGCGTATAAATTGGTATGAAAGGAGGTGAAAGCCTCCAAAATGTCCTTATTGTTGGTTAACAACTGACCTGTCCGGGGGTGTCGGACTTTAAGTATATAATGTTTAGCGACCTGGGGTTTAGTCAGGCGTGCTAGTAGCTTACACGATCTCCCCTCCATCGGAAGAAATGATTCCTGGTGGTTTCTGTTTGCCATTTGGCTTGCGCTAGCGTGTGGGCATCTAGGAGTCGTTTTGCTTCAAGGTATGTTTGTCTATGTTCCTCATCTGGATGGTCTAGAAATCTTCTATGGGCTATTAGTAGGTCATTGTGTAATGTGGTATATATCTGCCGCTGCCGTTTGCGCTTAAGAGCCACATAAGCAATTGTGTGGCCTCTCATTACCGTTTTTGATGTTTGCCACAGTAAAGGGGTCGGCACGGGGGAAGATAAATGGTCATCTATGAAGTTGCCCCAATTTGTTTTGAGGTATGATTGAAAATCTATGGAGTTGGCTAGGTAGGAGGGAAATCTCCAATTTCTGCTCCTTAGTTCTGGTTGGGATAGCCAGAGGTGCAATCGGATAGGGGCGTGATCCGAGATCAGAATCTCTTCTATATGAGAGGATTGTATATAGCTAGCTAGAGAGTTTGAGGCCAAAAAAAAAGTCAATACGTGACATTGTATGGTGAACTGATGAGTAGTGGGTGTAATCCTTTTCTGTCGTGTGCTGCACCCTCCAGGGATCATGTAGACTTAGGTTATGCATTAGGTGTAGGATACTTTGTGCAGGTCGACTATCATGGGTCGAGGTAGATGACCTGTCCAGGCACGGGGAGAGGGCAGCATTAAAGTCTCCGCCCATAATCAGATTCGTGTTTTCTTTAGAAAGCAGAAATTGGAGCAATTTAGAGAAAAATTCGGCACCCAAAGTGTTGGGAGCATAGAGATTCATTAAGGCAAGTTTGGTTGTGTTAGTTTGTATTAGCATATACAAGAATCTACCCTCCGGGTCTGCGAATTCCTCAAGCACCTTGTACTTAAGGGAGGTACTAAAAATTATGGCGACTCCTTTTGTCTTAGAGGGGCCATTTGCTGTAGCACATTGTGTGATCCAAGGGGCCTTTAGGGTGTTAGCTCCCCCCTCCTGCCAATGAGTTTCCTGCAAGAATGTTATGTCTGGGTGAAATCTTTTGATGTGGGTAAGTACTCTCCTGCGTTTTATGGGGTCATTTAGGCCCGCTACGTTCCAGGAGGTTAGGTGCAAAGTGTCTTGTGTTATGGTGCTGGTGGTGGCCTTATTGGGTAAAGTACTCATCCTACCCCTTGTCTAGGCGAGCGAGTGCGAAGTCCTGTTTCCGTGCGGAACCCAGGCGGCCTGTCCCAGCGAGCAGGCTTTCTGGTGTATCGCGAGGGTGAGTTGGCCCACGAGTCCTCCGGGAACGAGGGGAAGAGGATAGCTAGAACATAAAAGTAACATGTGAGAAATATGAACAATTTGTAAATAGAATATAGTAGTACATATTGTTATCTAGTGCAGTAGATACATCTTAGTAAAGTAGAAAGAATACAGGAACAGCAACAGCTGAATAGCCCATAATGGGATGGTCAACCGTCCGGGTTAATTTGTTGCCGGTGGAAGAGCGTTTCCGCTTGGGTGGGGTCTGTGAAGAATAGCGTACGACCTTCGACTGTTACCCTCAACTTGGCCGGGTATTGTAGTTGAAATCTGTGATTTTGCTCTATCAGGTAGTTACAGATTGGCGAAAACAGGCGTCGTTTAGTTGTGACTGCTGCGGAAAAATCCTTGAATATCAGAATTCTGTGGCCCCGCACTTCCAGGACTCTTTGTTGTCGGTACGCTCGCAGGATCTGTTCTTTCATAACATAATGAAAGAATTTCGCTATAGTGGGTCTAGGGCGCGCATTGTTGGCTTGGTCAACGGCTCCCAGGCGATGCACTCGCTCTGTGACAGGTAAGATCTGAGAGAAGGTCAGGCCCAGGGCTGATGGTATGTCTTGAGCAACAAATTTTTCCAGCGATTCCCCCTTGAAAGATTCTGGAATGCCGATGAACCGGAGATTGCTCCTACGGCTTCGATTCACCAGTTCTTCTATTTTTTCTTGCAGTAACCTAATTTGTCTTTCGTGTTGCGAAGAATCTTGTTGTATCTGGAGTATTTCTGACTCGCAGGAGGAGGTACGGGTTTCCACTTCGGTGAGCCGTTGTGCATTATTGGTTATTTGGTTCAGGGCCGAGTTGACCGAAGCTTGTAGGAGATCCAGCCTCTTGTCCAAGAGGGGCATGAGCGTGTTGGAAACCTCTTGGGCTATGGATGCCGCTTGGGAGAGTTCATGTGGAGAGGAGCCCGAGGGGCTCGATGACGGGGACCATTGGGTCGATAGGAGGTTTTTCTCTGGTGGTGTTGTCACAGAAGCAGAGTGTGGAGGGGTCGACATCGTTGTTTGGTATGGGATCCGATCTTTGGTTTTGGAGCGCAAGTTGGCAGTTGGGACCGCTTGGCCAGATGTGGTCACTGGTTTTTGCTTTTGTTGTTTTCATGGCCTGGTCGAGGAGCCTGGAGTGAGAAATTTCATGACCACCGGGAGGTATTAAAGCGTAAGATTAGCATTAGACGGTTGATCATGTGAAGTCATCGAGTTACATTATGTGTCAGGAGCGAGGCGACCTGCAACGTGTTAGATGTGCTAGTAGGGTGGGGGGGATAGTCCCTGCAAGCGACCGATGGAGCCCTCTCAAGAAAACGTCAACAGGCGGTTCTCAGGTTGTGGATGAGACTGGGGTCAATCCCGGTGCCTGCAAAATAATGTGTAGAAGTAGGTGGGAGGTAAATATGTTTAATGTACTTTTGGTCTTTTTGCAGAGTTATATGGCGAAGCAATGCAGTTTCAAAGCTAACTTTGAAATCCACCAGGAAAATACTTTCAATCGACTTAGGGAACGAGGTTATCAATCACACTTACTCCACAATGCAGAAAAAAGGGTTTCAAATATTCTAAGGAAGGATTTATTGGGAAAATCAAAACGTGAGTGCTCTATAAGTGGCAGTACCAAGAATAAATACAATATCACGTTCAGTACCTCGTATAGTCCACAATTTAGGGACATTTGTAATATTATTAAAAAATATCTTCCTTTATTAAATTCACAACACCCTAACAAAATGGTTGCTGATGACTCCATCAAATTTGTTTCCAAACGGGGCAGAACCTTGGGCTCCCTTTTATCTCCCAGTCTTTTCTTGTCTGATAAAAAGAATAACTCCCATTGGCTGTCAACAAAGGGCACCTTTAAATGTGGACACAACCGCTGTATTGCATGTAATCATTTAGCAATTACGGATAAAGTGACTTCTTTTACTAATAAAGAATGTTTTGATATTAATACATATATAAATTGCAATACACGTTTTGTTGTCTACGTGATATGGTACCAAGATTGTGAACTTCAATATGTGGGATGCACTTCCAATGCGCTCAAAGTCCGCATTCGCCGACATCTCGCTGATGCTCAGAGACCTTTGAGTTTAGGTATCTCCATGGCATCCAAGCATTTTGCGGAGATCCATGCTGGAGATGTCAGGAATTTAAAATTTGCAGGCATTGAACGGGTTAATAGACCTATTAGGGGAGGAGATCATGTTAAAAAACTCCAAGCCAGAGATGCGTGGTGGATCTACAGGTTAGACACGAGAATCCCCAATGGCCTTAATAAAAGACACGATCTCATGTGTCATTATTGATTGCAAATATAACATTTCATATCCTAGTTTTTTGTTTTAATGAAGTCAGTAGTAGCTTTTTTGCTATATTTTAAAATGCTAGTATTTTACGCTCCATCTTCAATGAGTCATGTGATTGATCACATGATCAATCACATGATCGGCAGGAAATTGTATTTAAATGTCTCTGCCATCCATGTTTGTTATGCCATGACTAAGGATCTTTTCCGAAACACGTCGGCTGTATACTAAGATATGAAACATATCTATGAGATCTAATCTCTTTTATACCTTGTTGATATAAAATAAAGTTGGAACCTTCTTCTACCGAAGTACCTGCGTGAACGCTGGACATTCTTTCCTCCTTCCTTGTTGGATTTCTTCAAGCACTTTGCTCTTGCTGGTCCGGGCGTCCTGCTGTGGTATTCAAACAGGTGAGCTGATTGCACCTTTTTTGTTTTTGTTTGTAAGGTTTTTTTGGTATTTTTTTTTTTTTTATTATTATTTTTATTCAGACTGCACATGGAAATTTTACAATACGACCGTATCAAAGCATAAATCAAGAATGTATGATCACAACCAGATTCCAACGATACAAAAAATAATGTAAACACTTCTTAGTCAAAAGAGTAAGCAATATTACACTCAGACGTTTTTTGAAATTTTCCCTCCTCCCCCAACATTCTAACCAACTTAGCCTAGACTACCTTCGCAAAGGTTAGGCAACTCAACTTTTCTAACAAGATCATGCATATTTCGACCGCCAAAGCAGTCAATCGCTCGGTCGATGTACCCCCCCAGCGCCGCTGTCTAGATCCCCCACTTCTATATCTGCCAGAGTAGGGAGCCTATTAGGCGGAGCATGTATCTAGGGCCATGCAAGTTTCTACAGTGACGTACCAAACCAATAGCTTTATTCAGTATCAGCATCTGAATATCTGAATATGGGGCCAGTTACATATCAATTACCATAGCTTCAAGGGTAGTCATTAATAAGTCAATCATTGGGGAGTTATTCCGGGCCCCCCTCCTTACACGGTCTTCCAGTGGTTCTCTCCCTATCAGCTGCTGCTCCAAATACCAATATGTCATCCCAAAACAAGTGTGCAAGGTTTGTTTCGCATTTGGTGGAAGATACGCTATGACTGGCCCCCCATGAAAACATTTCTTAACTCGCTTCTCCTTATGTTGTATCACCTCAACCCAGTCCATACGCATAAAAAATAGGCATTTCTCTAGGAATTGCTAAAAGGTCGGGCAGGTGGGCTGAAGCCACACCTGAAGTATGACTTCTGGCTGATGCAGCAAGCACGTGCAAAAAACGAGTCTTTCTGTGTGTGTATTCAGAAGCTGTAACATCCCCACATCCAAAAAGCGCCCAAGCTGCGCCAGCCTCAAAATCCATATCAAAACATTCTTTTATACTACATATTATCGTCTCCCAATAACATTGCAATTCTGGACATCCCCAAAGGCAATGGTAGAGGTCTGCCCCAGAGGAACCACACTTAAAACAGTCACTGGATGAGTATTTCCCCATTTGAAATCCTTTGATTGGGGTCAAATATGCATTGTGGATGACCTTAAGGTCCATTTCAATATATCTTGTAGAGGGTAAGTATTTAAGTGAGAGGCGAACTGCTTCTAGGATACGTGCCATGGTCAATTCTGGATCTTTTTTTGCCCATCTAGCCATCTGTGAAGAGGAGGCCTCATAGTCAGGGGTATCTAGAACATATCTATAGATGTGAGACAAGTGTGAGCGCCTAGTAGAAGGTGAAAGAACAATACGATCAAAACTCGAATCCCAATCCGCATCCCCCAAGCGCCGTATTGTAGTTGCACAATAGCTACTGGCCTGTAAGAAGTTAAAGAAGAGTATATCCGAGGAGGGGTAGAGCCTCTGTATTTCGCTATATGAATATGGTTTGCGTGTTGTCGGATTAATCCATTGCTCTAAAAGGCCAATTCCCTCCCCATACAGTCTAGAAAACATTCTACTCTGTTTACCATCCTGGAATCCTGGGTTCAAGACCAGCGAAAGATATATAGAGTGATTTGGTGACATTTGCTTCTGGCGCCTAAGTTTAGCCCAGGCCTTCCAGATTGGCATCAGCAGAATGTTATTACGAAGTTCCCCTGGGATCTGCTCGAATGGAGCATGTAGAAAGTCCATAAGGGAAATGTTAGGGAGAAACAGGCGGTCCAAGGCGCTGCTAGTGAATACTTCGGTGTTCTGTCTTCAGTCTGCCATATATCTTCCCAATGCCACCAAATTATAATTCCTTATATTAGGTAATCCCAGAATGCCATTGAGTTTTGGCTGACAGAGTATATGCAGCGGGATCCCAGCTCGATACGGTATATAGCGTTTATTTGCTTTTCGACTTTGGGACGTAAGTATATTGGCAACATTTGAAATAAATACAGCAGCCTAGGGAATTCTACTATTTTAACTAAGTTGGCTCTCCCCAGGAAATTAAGGGGCAGTCCAGCCCATGATTTAAATGTACAGGTTGCCACCATCACATATCTATCTAAATTGACATGATAAATGAGCGTCGGATTTCTAGTAAGTAAAACACACAAATACCGTATAGAGGAGGTGCACCAGTGTATCTCATGTGCTGAAGACCTTAAGGGTCTAGCTGGACTTTTTAAGAGCATGCCTTCACTCTTGTCTACATTGATTTCATATCCAGAAAGTCGTCCCTTGTCCTTTATTTCTACTAAAACTTGCGACGGAGTGTATTTCGGGTTCACGATCAACAACAATAAATCGTCTGCGTATGCGGTTAATTTCCTCTCTGTGTCATCCTTAGTAATTCCCTGGAACTTCTGATTTTGGGAAATATAATACAATAATGGGTCCATTGAAAGATCAAATAATATGGGCGATAAAGGGCATCCCTTGTTTTAACTCCCCTAAACAAATCTATACTTTGTGTAGTACGACCATTTAGCAGTAATGACGTGGAGCAATTTACATGTGAAGTGTCCAAGAAACTAAAGAAGACAGGTCCAAACCCCCTTCATGCCAGGGCAGCACCCAGGAATGGCCAAGAGACCTTATCGAACGTCTAGGCTCAGTAACATTGACGTTGGGTGTGTTGCCTCCTGGGCCGCCAAGACCGACCCCAACGCCACCCTGACATTTCGGACAGAGTGTCTCCCTGAAACAAATCCTGTTTGATTGGGGTGCGCAATATCTGAAAGGAAAGTTTGAAAACGATTAGCGATAATTTTAGCCAATAATTTATAATCATGATTGAGTAGAGAGATGGGCCTGTAGGACGTTAGGAAGGTGGGATCCTTGTTGGGCTTCAAGATTAAAGTGGTCCTGAGGTCGAAGAAGGATTCCACTGCTCAGAGCGTTGAAAAATATTATTAAATAAGTTGGACAAATGTGGGACGACCTCAAACTTAAGAATTTTGTAGAACTCGGCTGACAAGCTGTCCGGTCCCGGTGCCTTCCCATTGCTGGTTGACACTATAACACTGTGCACCGATATCTCCCGCTCAAGGTCAGTACGTTGGTCCGCCGTTATACCCGGTAGCTGAATGCCATCCAGAAATGCCAATACCTTATTTGTATTAGCCCTATACAACTCTTCATAGTATTCTATAAATGCCTTCTCTATATCCGTTGGGTCTTTAAGCAAACGACCAGAATGAGGATATTTTATTAATGCAATTGGGCGTTGTGGCTTCCACAGCCGCGTCATTCTTGCCAGAATTGCACCTTGTCTTTCCCCCCATCTATAAAACTTGTTCTGTGCAGCCCTCACTTGCCATACTGCCCAACCCTGTACGAAGATTTCGAGTAAATCCTTAGCTTCTTTGAATCGCTCTTTCGTTTCTGGGGTAGCAGAAGCCATGTGTTCTGCCTGGGCGGCCCTCAATCGCCCATGCAAGATTTTATATTTCTCATTGGATACTTTGTGCTTTGCACTTACATAGCTGATAATGTTTATGCTGTGCAAACTCTGGCCTTTCAAGTATCAGGGCTATGGGCTACTGGTCTGAAACAGTGATTGGGTGAATCTCCGAGTCAACCACTTCCGAACATAAGGAGGCCGACACCAGCGCCAAGTCAATGCGCGAGAAGATATCGTGTACCGCCAAATAAAATGTATAAGACCTATCCGTCGGGTTGGTAGCCCTCCAGTGGTCATACACCCCCAGCGTGTCCATCAGAAGCAGCACAGACGGATGAATGACATCCCTCTCCAAAGCGTGGCCCGATCTATCCCACCTGGGATTTGGTGCGAGATTGAAATCACCCAATATTAGTAGATTTGTGTGGTCCCTCTGGAGCAGAAACTGCGCAACCTCCGCAAAAAATTGATCATTGGGCTGATTTGGAGCGTACAGGTTGAAAATATTGTACACCTTATGTGCTATCTGCACTCTGATATACAAACCGCGCTTCCTTGTCAACGTATTGGTCCTCAATCTCTTGTACCAGACCCTTCCTGAAATATACCGCCACACCTCTCGATTTGGTTTTGTAAGTGGCTACCACCGGGGGATCAAGCCATGAAGCTCGTGTCAGGATATAACTGTCTTCCAGTGAGTCTCCTGGAGACAGATTACATCCGCTTTTAATTTCTTCAACTGGGATAAGATCTTTGTACGTTTCTCCGGCTTATTAAGTCCTGCAACATTCCATGAGATTACATTAAATACAGGATGGGGGCTCCCTCCCTCCTCCGGAACAGTAATATTACTCATCCTGTATCTCTAAAAGGGTGGACATTAGACAAGAAACAATCTAAGAAGTGGCAGATCCTAGTGTCTCAGCGAGCACCCGGACCTACCTGGACTCACCTAGGAGGACGGCTACTTAGAGCCCGGAGGGGGGGGGGGGGGGGCCCGGACAGTGCGCTCCCATTTTAAACCCAAAGTTTAACTGTTGTGAATACGCAACCAATAGTAATAGAATGATTAAATTTGCCAACATGGCAGGATCAGAATTCCATGCAACCTCTAATCAATAGAAACATAGTCAGCGTTTTTAAACTTTCCACTCTCAAGCATATAAACTCCATATACCAAGAGATAGTATCTATCTTATCAGCTAATCTCATGATATGTCAGATGTGTCCCTTCCCATTAGTCGACACCCGGCAGGAAGTGTCTGGCTGCTTCCTCTGGCGTCTCATATGTGACCAATTGTCCATTTTCCTGTACCCATAATTTAGCGGGATACACCAGTTGAAATCGGACATTATGGTCATGAAGATGTTTACAGACATCATGAAAGGCTTTCCTTTTGAGAGACACTTGTGTGGAGAAATCCTGAAAAATCAGGATCCTTTCTCCCAGAACCTGCACTTCCCTCTTTTGTCTGTAGGCCCTTAAAAATTGTTCTTTAATAGACCAATTATGAAAGCGTGCTATGATTGGTCTGGGTCTGCCTCTCTGCTCTCTCCGTTGCCCAAGTCTATGGACCCTTTCAATGAGGAGAGGTCCCGGGGAAGTTCCAGCTCAAAGGCTGCCGCCAAGTCCTTAACTAAGTGCAAAGCCAGCTGATCCGGGAGAACTTGTTCAGGTACTCCCACTAACCTCAAATTGTTACATCTTTATCAGTTCTCCAGATCATCTAACTTCGCCTGCAGGGTTTCAAGGGAAGCTTGGTTAGTATAGGCAGTACTCTCAACCCTTACAATATATTCCTCTATTAACACAGCTCTGGACTCTAGGTCCGCAATTTTTTGTGAATTAGCCGTAATCTGAGAAAGGGCCGCATTTATTGAGGCTTGTGTTAGATCAAACCTCCTTTCCAGGGCTGGTAGGATTAAATTGGTAACCTCTTGCGCCAAGGAAAGTGCTCGAGTCTGGGCTTCCCTTGTGTCCTGATTTGGGTCTTGTGAACTGTTAACCATAGAATTAGAGTTATCAGCTTGGCGCCCTGGTTGTGAGGATGCCATCTTGAGCTGTTTCGGGAGCCCATATGTGCTAGTTCATGCACGTTGCGACTGCTGTGCACCGAGTAGGGGTGTAATATTGTGTTGAAATTGTACTTGTATTGAGTTTCGTGTGACTCTGTTTGGCGTATTTTTATTCAAGAACTTGTCCATACTCCCTCAGAGCTGTCTAGGGAGGGGACACCAGGGCAGAGTTCTATATGTGTATAGTTTTGTTTAGGCGACTCTGATATTATGGACTCGTGCGATTGGTATGGGGCGATAGGTAAAAGCTCCTATGGCAAGAGAGCTAGCCTCGGGTAATTATGGGAGAGTTGACTTGCTGTTTAAAGGATAAGGAGAGTGAAGGGTCAGGTTACCATGGAACCCCTAAATCCCAATTTACATCATATTTACGAACAAGCCGTCAAATGATGTATATATGTGTGTAAGGAAACTGCAATGTCCTTGCTCCCTTTGCTGGCACACACCTATGCTGCAACACAGATCAGTAAGTAATACTACAGTGATATCTACTGGCAGAATGCTATAATGAACCAATTGCTCCTGGGGAGCTATGAATCTTGCTGCTGGACAAAGACACCCAGACAGCCGTGCAGACCCAGGTAAGCCAGAGGTTAGGAACCCCCGACCCTCGCTTAAACACGAGACCCCTCAGCTCCAAAACCACCGTGGGCAGGATCTCCACAGTTCAGTGGCTGGCTCAGTATATCTGTTCATGAGATATAGAGTCTCGTCCTCCTAGCAGTACTGGTTGAAAGTGGGTGTTAGGAACAAGGAAGAGGCTCACTGTCCACCCTAATATCCCGCTGTTTGTCCTTTGTTGCAATGTTAGGGCAGAACAACAACCAAGTTCTATCTTAGGTGGTATGCAAAGATCCAGAACTCTGTAACCAGGAGAGAGACACAGGCATAGGGTACTATCCTATATCGTTGCAGTTTACCAGCAGGTCAGTGGCCCTCCCTCAGTCCACTATGGAGAGGAGAAGCGTGGCAAAACACAAGTTCAATAGCGAGTAAGGTACCACTCGTTCTCCCCAATATCTTCAGTGCAGATAGAATGCAAAGTGTCCACAGGGGATGGAGGGCCCCAGATTCTGCTCCACAGCAGCGTGGCCCGGCACCAGCGCACACTCCAGAATATGGTAGTCACAAATCCTGTGTAGTAGGGAATGTGCAGGTAAGAAGTGCCACAAAATGTGATTGTGTTCCCTCTGGTCAATGGACGGACAGCCCCATACCTAGCTGATTTGATAGAAGCGTTAGGGGTCTCCAACCCTCAGCAGCCTGCCAAACCAGATCTCTGCTATGATGCAACACGCAGGGAAAGGACTGCTGCGGCGGATGGCACCTCTGGTTCTCACTATATGAGATGTGATAGCTCTCCCCAGCCTTGTGCGCCATGGGTGTAGCCTGAGGCAGGATAGTCTCTTGATAAGCCCCCCCTCCGGGGTTGCCCAGTACCGACCTTCCCCTAATGCGGCTCACTGCACCAGGGGTGGTGTGTCCGGCTCCCGCGTACCGATCTTCCCGCTCCTGGCGTGTCTGCGGCACACTGCTTCTGGATTGGCTCCGGCGGCCGCCACGTGTCAGTCCCCGCTGCCCAGCTCCAGCCGCCTCTAACCGTGGTGCAGGATCCGCGTCTCTTGTCGCTGTGCGCACCGACCGTGCGGCCAAGCACCCCAAGATGGCTTCCGGCAGTTCACTGTGGCTGGAGTTTGTCACTGACTTTTTTCCCTTCTCCTCGCCGGGATTTCTGCAATGCACCGCTGCAAACAGGTATGCCGTCTGTCCCTCTCCTCGGTCGCTACTCCTCGTAATGCGGGTTGTAGGAGCCTCTCGCAGATCTGCAGCCTGCAGGGCGGACCCGCAGCCCCAGACCAGGCAGTAGTCTCTACTACTCTGGGACTCCGGGGAGTTGAAAAATCGCGCTGCCCCTGTGCTCTAGCAGTCTTCCCCAAGCATAGACTTGCTTTTTGGGGTAATTTGAAGGCAGGATGGAGCGGATAGCCTCTCGCTGGTCAGAGTCAGGCAGGAGCAGCCATAAGATGCGGCCGCAAATGACGCCCCGCCCCCGGAAGGCCTTTTTGTTATTTTTAATAATGAACACTGGCTAAAAGTCAGTAATAAGAGTTATAAATTTATAGACAGTTGACTACCCCGATCAAGCTAAATGCTCGAGATCACTGTAAATTTACTTTACCCATCTTGTACACACTCCTCTCTGCTTCCATGACTCTTATGGGGATATGTATGAAATCAGAGCACTATCTGAAAGGAAAGGGGCGCTCTGATTGGTTACTATGGGCAACAAAGTGAGTTTTAGACCTGGACAGTTTTCAAAACATGTGGCCCTTAATCTTTTCTGGAACAGAAAATAAAATAAATGAATAAACTATACAAAATAAATATAATACAACTAGAGATGGACGAATTTCCCGAAATTCGTATTGTTCACTTCGCCGAATTTCTCGGCAAAAAATAACTTCGTTCCGAATTACTTCGGCACGAATCACGTTAAAAAACGGCTATTTCCAGGCTGCACAGAGCCTGCAGGGTGCTGTAGAAACGTTTGTCCCATGCTTAAATATGCAGAGGGAGCTTGGTTTGGTCTTCATACAATGTTGTGTTTTAGTATGACCAAGCCAATGACTGCTGCCGCTCTTAGAATCGCTTCACTATAAAATTCCCTGGCACTTAAGAGGGCAAAACTGACCAAAAAACTGAAGGGGGAATGTAGCCTGATAAAGTCATGCCAGCGAAAGCCGGAAAAAAACAAGCTGAGAGCTCAGGTGGCAACATTAGTGACAGAGTGTGGAGGTGACGGCGCTAGCCACAGAGGCATGAGGTCAGACAGTGGCACAATGACATTCTGGAGGTGGCAAAAACAGGAATAGTCACAGAGTGGCACAATGACACAGTGTGGCGGTCACGGCAGCAGCAGCATGAGGTCAGACAGTGGCACAATGACACAGTGTGTAGGTCACGGCAGCAGCCACAGCAGCAGCATGAGGTCAGACAGTGGCACAATGACATTCTGGAGGTGGCAAAAACAGGAATAGGTCACAGAGTGGCACAATGACACAGTGTGGAGGTCACGGCAGCAGCAGCATGAGGTCAGACAGTGGCACAATGACACAGTGTGGAGGTCACGGCAGCAGCCACAGCAGCAGCATGAGGTCAGACAGTGGCACAATCACATTCTGGAGGTGGCAAAAACAGGAGTAGGCCACAGAGTGGGACAATGACACAGTGTGTAGGTCACGGCAGCAGCCACAGGAGCAGCATGAGGTCAGACAGTGGCACAATGACATTCTGGAGATGGCAAAATCACACGTAGGAAAACCAGTGGCCCAATGACACAGTGTGTAGGTCACGGCAGCAGCCACAGGAGCAGCATGAGTCAGACAGTGGCACAATGACATTCTGGAGGTGGCAAAAACAGGAGTAGGCCACAGAGTGGGACAATGACACAGTGTGGAGATCACGGAAGCAGCCACAGGAGCAGCACGAGGTCAGACAGTGGCACAATGACATTCTGGAGGTGGCAAAAACAGGAGTAGGCCACAGAGTGGGACAATGACACAGTGTGTAGGTCACGGCAGCAGCCAGAGGAGCAGCATGAGGTCAGACAGTGGCACAATCACATTCTGGAGGTGGCAAAAACAGGAGTAGGCCACAGAGTGGGACAATGACACAGTTTGTAGGTCACGGCAGCAGCCACAGGAGCAGCATGAGGTCAGGCAGTGGCACAATGACATTCTGGAGGTGGCAAAAACAGGAGTAGGCCACAGAGTGGGACAATGACACAGTGTGTAGGTCACGGCAGCAGCAGCATGAGGTCAGACAGTGGCACAATGACACAGTGTGTAGGTCACGGCAGCAGCCAGAGGAGCAGCATGAGGTCAGACAGTGGCACAATCACATTCTGGAGGTGGCAAAAACAGGAGTAGGCCACAGAGTGGGACAATGACAGTGTGTAGGTCACGGCAGCAGCAGCATGAGGTCAGGCAGTGGCACGAGATTCTGGAGGTGGCAAAAACAGGAGTAGGCCACAGAGTGGGACAATGACACAGTGTGGAGGTCACGGCAGCAGCCACAGCAGCAGCATGAGGTCAGACAGTGGCACAATGACACAGTGTGAGGTGGGTGGCAATACCAGTCCCTGGTAAAGATAGTTGTTGGCAGATGGAGAAACTGTCAGCAGATGTGTGGCATCAGGCGGGTGGCGGCATTAGAATAGTGGCTGAGGCAGGTAGTTTGAACCCAGACTCATTTCTCACAGTTTGGGTGAGGCGTCATGGCTGATGTAGTCTGACGCCTAAGGCATTGGTGTGTGGAAATCCTGGCCGATCCACGCCTGATTCATCTTGACAAAGGTCAGTCGTTCCACATTTTCTGTGGACAAGCGGTTCTCCTTGGGCTAACGATGGCCCCCGCCGCACTGAACACCCGCTCTGATGCCATACTACTGGCCGGGCAGGACAGCTTCTCCACTGCAAACTCGGCAAGTTGCGGCCACACATCCAGTTTGGCTGCCCAGTAGTCCAGCGGATCTTCTAACTGGGGTGGCAGAGTGCTGTCGAAGTAGGCCACCACCTGTTGGTTCAGGGACTGCTCCAGGTCCTGCTGCTGCTGCTGCTGGCGACTGCCCTCCTCACTAGGCGGGTGAAGGAAGCTGCTCATCAGTGACTCCAGACTTAGGTTGCTGCTGATGGAGCTGGTACTGCTCCTACCACCCCACCTTCCCCCAGCAGCCGCGGCAGTAGTACGTGAGCGCTGAGGAACCCCCCGGTCAGACCTGTCAGAGGAGGGACGATGCCGCACATAGGCAGCGGCCAACTGATTACGGAGGATTTCCCTATAGTATTTGAGTTTGTCCTCCCTCTCAATAGCTGGGAAAAAGGCTCCCATTTTGGACCGACGGTAGCGAGGGTCCAATAGGGTGGAGTCATCCCTCTGCCGGATGCTGACTATTCGGCTGTCACTAGCCAGGCAAATAGGCATGCTGCGGGCCATCTGCACAAGTGACTCTGAGGGGCTCCCTGCCTCCATTTCCACTGTATACTGCCACGGTGCTTGGGGGTCATCTGCCTCGTCTTCCTCATCTCCATCCACCTCCTCCAGCTGCTCCTGCTCCTCCTCTCGTCACCTGGGTAGAAAATCCACTCACTTCACCAGACAATGCTTCTGTTCCAATGTCCTCCTCCTCCTCCATTTCAGTCCCCACCGGACTCATGTGGCCACGAGATGTAGTCGCCACATCTCCAGTCCCCTGCCCAGACAGATTTTTCAGCATCTGTTCCAGGACATGAAGCAGTGGAATGACGTTATTCATTCCATAGTCCTGGCGACTGACAAATAACGTGGCCTCCTCGAATGGCCTCAACAAACGGCAGGTGGCACGCATGAGCTGCCATTGGCTGACATCAAAGTTACACAGGGGAGTACTTCTGTCTGCCTGGATCATCAAAAATTATCGTTAATGGCCTTTCACTGTTCATACAGTCGGTCCAACATGTGCAGGCTGGAATTCCAACGTGGAAACATCGCATATCAGAGTGTGTTGGGGGAGGCCGTTCTGCCGCTGCAACTCGAGGAGGTCTTCCTGCTTTGTACAAATGGATAAAGTGCATGCACAGTTTCCTGGCCATTTTTCAGAATCTTCTGAAGTCGGTGGAAGACTTCAGGAACCTTTTCACAACCAGATTGAACACGTGCGCCATGCAGGGCGCATGGACCATCCCTCCTCGGTGCAGCGCGGACACCATGTTCCTCCCATTGTCCGTCACCATGGTTCCGATTTGCAGTTGGCGCGGAGAAAGCCCCACATCGATTTCGTGCTGCATGACGCAGAGCAGTTCCTCCCTGTGGTACTTCGTTCGCCGAGGCAAGCCAGGTAGAACTGCGTGACAACCGCTGTGCCCTACACATGTGGTAATGATGGAGCAGTACTTGTGGAGGCTGAGATAGGTGGTGGTGTGGAGGAGAGAGGAGGCGGACATTGGCGCAGGAGCAGCAGTTTGACAACGTGGAGGAGAAAGCGGCGTCTCCTGTCCAAGTTGTTGGTGTGCCTGGGCCGGAAGCACATTCACCCAGTGGGCCGTAAAGTACATGTACTGGACCTGACCGTAGTTACAGCTCCAGACGTCCGCGCTGCCGTGCACCTTGGAACAAACCGATAAGCTTAAGGACTGGCCCACTTTCTGTTTCTACATATTTATGAATGCTGGTACTCATTTTTTGGAAAAGAAATTACGGCTTGGAACTCTCCATCTCGGCTCGGCACAAGCCATTAGTTCTCTGAATGGTGCAGAGTCCACCATTTGGAAAGGGAGGGACTGCAGTACCAACAACTTGGACAGGAGCACGGTCAGCTGCTGCACCTTAGGATGGTTGACGCATACTGTTTGTATCTTTTGCAATCGCCTCGCTGAACGACTGCTGGCGCCATGAGTAGCGAGGAGTAGGAGCATCTGGACCGGGAGATGATGTCAAAGAGAAACAGCTGCCTTCTGCAGAGGTGGTGGAGTCTTGATTGGCTGCAATGGCATGCGTGCCACTGGGCGCTGCTGCTGCTGCTGTTGTTGCGGCGGCAGGATGGACCACCAAATCTGAGCCACGTTTCTCCCAGGCCACCGGATGGTGACGCTGCATGTGTTGACGCAGGGCCGTGGTGCCATTGTTAGCTCCCTGGCCACGCTTCACTTTCTGCTTACAGATTCTATATATACCCATATTCGGCTCCTCCGGTGTCTTAGCAAAGAACTGCCACACCGCCGAGTATCGGGTTTTTACCACCAACGCTCCGCACTGAGTGACTACTGCCGCCCGGCCAGCTCTTCGCTGAGCCCCTGTGCCGCTACTTTCTTGATCTGCGAAGCGGTTTTTTACCCCGTGGCCGCTTTGGCTCCCGACCTCACACTGCTGCTATCCTGCTGACTCACAGCCACACGACCCACTTGCTGGCTGCGCTGCTGCCTGACGCGCAAGCTGACGCCCTCTTCTCCTGACGATGATGAAGCCCGGCTACATCATCATCTATTTGTGTTTCATCGTCACTGCTGTCCTCATCACCGGTCTTGGTATGCAGAGGCTGACCCCTCACAACATGACCTCCCATGCCACTCTCAACATCTATACTTTTCCGCCTACTGCAAGAAGAAGGGGATATTGGCCAAGTAGCTGCTGACTGCCCTCCTCAAATTGTTCATCCTCGCTATATAGTGGCGCTGAGCCCAGACCACATAGTAGATCTCTGGCTGAGGGAACCGGATGGGACAGAGGCGGTTGAGGACAGGTAGGGCCCTGACCCGCTCCCGGCCATGCCAACTAAGGGTTGTGTCTGACGTTCCCACCGACTCTTGGCTGGGGTTGTCAGATGTCAACTGAGAGGAAGTGGATGACCTAGTCAACCAATCAAGAACCCTTGGGTTGCTAGTCAGTACACGGCCGCTAGATGACAGCGGCAGTTGTGGCCTCACCGAGTGACCCCTGCTGTGACGTCCCCTTGCTGTGCTGCGAACTGCTACAGGAATGTTTGTGCCTCTGCCACTCGCAGGTGAAGAGCCTGCCACCTCTCTGTCTGACATACTGTTTGTTCTAAAATGTACAAACACTGTTTGATGAAGATATCTGTATATGATAAATACACACTCTGTATTTGATGCCAAATGAACCCACTAAGAAGCTTGGGTAACCCTTGGATATAAATTGCGCTCCACAAATGGGCAGGAAAACATGGACCTGTATGTGCCGTTTAAAAACTCTGGGTATTTTACTGAATATAAAAGCACAAACAGGCTTAATTAACCTTCGGATATGAATTATGCTACAGAATTTCTTTTGTGGCGGTGAAAAACAAAGTTTCTTTTACTGAGTACAACAGCAGAACAACGCTTAATTAACCCCTGGATGTAAATTGAGCAAAAGAAGTGAGCAGCCGGAAACTACTAGCTTTGTAGCGCGTTACAATTGCGTGTTTTCTACGCTACACAACAAGAGAAAAAATTGTAATTAACCTTCGCTTGTGAATTATGCTACAGGAAAATTTTATTTTTTGGCGGTGAAAAAGACGGTTTCTTGGAGTCAACAGCAGCAGAACAACGCTTAATTAACCCCTGGATATAAATTGCGCAAAAGAATTGAGAAGTCGGAAACTACTAGCTTTGTAGCGTGTTACAATTGCGCGTTTTCTACGCTACACAAGAAGAGAAAAAATTGTAATTAACCTTCGCTTGTGAATTATGCTACAGGAAAATTGTATTTTTTTGGCGGTGAAAAAGACGGTTTCTTGGAGTCACAACAGCAGCAGAACAACGCTTAATTAACCCCTGGATGTAAATTGCGCAAAAGAATTGAGAAGCCGGAAACTACTAGCTTTGTAGCGTGTTACAATTGCGTGTTTTCTACGCTACACAACTAGAGAAAAAATTGTAATTAACCTTCGCGTGTGAATTATGCTACAGGAAAATTTTATTTTTTGGCGGTGAAAAAGACTGTCTATTTTTGTCACCACAGCACAAAAACAACGCTTAATTAACCCCTGGATGTAAATTGCGCAAAAGAATTGAGCAGCCAAAAATGAAGTGGTATTTGTATTATAAAAACGCTGTTTCTTTAAATGAATACAACAGGAACTGGCTTAGATTAGATGCCCCTTGGATATTCAATGTGCTGTGAACAGATAGCATTAAAATGTATATGCAGCTGCAGTGGACGCACACTGGACTTCAGATCCAATACACCAAAAAAATCAGAAATAGAACATTAAGAGAAGCATCTATGAAACAAACTGAGACACCTCACAAAAATCGCTGTATAAAAATCAGTTCTTCAGTAACAATCAGCCGCGGCAGCACCGTCCCTGATCAGTACAGTGAGAGGAGTGTGAGCTCCCAGCGTCTCGCCCGGACTTATATAGTGCGGTGACGTCACAGAATCCCGCCGATCTCTGATTGGCTTCATCTCTGCACATGTCATGCAGGCTATGCCCGTCTTCCTCCCAGAGTGCTTTGCCCCATGTAGCGCCATGTGCTCGCAGCCAATTTTATCAATCAAAAGCACACTTCGTTCACCCGAAGTACCCCAAACTTCGACTTCGTTCAGAACCGAAGTTTTCCTGAAATTCTAAACGAATTCCACTTCGTTAGAATCGATTCGCCCATCTCTAAATATAATGCCTCACAATTGTACATAGTAAAAGGTGAAGCACACTGTCTATTGTAATGAAACACCATGGTACCCTGGGTGAAATCGAAATAGCTAAATAAACAATTAAAATAAACAGATTGCTGTGGGCAGCAAAGAAAGTCTTAGACCTAGACAGTTTTCATGCATGTGGCCCCTAGTGTCAGCCGGTTCTAATGTGCCAGGAGTAAAGTGATTGTTAGACCACTGCTATGTTCCTCACCGCTTCCCTCTCCTGCTTTTAAAGCATCTATATCCTTTAGCCATGGAAAGGGGACCGGGAAAAACGATTTAAAAAAAGCAGTTAAAGTAAATTTAAGGTTAATTGCTTCTTAATGGAAAGGTTGGATTTTTAAGGGGATTTAAAAAACGGGGGAGTTCCCACGGGCTCATCTTTTTAAACTTTTTCTGTTTGGGACCAAACCCTACGCCCAAAATTCTTTTTAAAAAAAAATTTTTAGGTGAGTACTTAAAAATGCCCAAATTTTACTTTAACCCTTCAGAAAGGTTTTTTTAAAAACATGTAGCTCATAAATGAAGTCACATGTGGTTAGTTGGTTAGTTGAGTTTATAAAGTTTGCGAAAAGCTGTTTTTCGGGACTTTATTCCCCCTTTTTCAGTCATGGGTAAAACTGTTTCCATGCAGCTGTGATGAAAGTGCATCATGAGTGGACAAGCAGCTTCATTGCCAATAAGTGACGTGAAAACTGCATAGAACCAGGGAGCCCTTCCCCATTGATGTGAGATTTTTAAAATGTAAATTTATAAAGGTTCCCGGGGAAAGGCCCGACACTTTTGAGGGGAAAGTACCCCGGGAAATCAAAAGGGCCCCGGGGGACTATTAGATCTGTGTCTAAAACTGTGGTTTTAAAGGGTGGCTACTGTACATGGGGCCTTTAGCAAAACAGATTATATGCCCCTCTCCAAACCCAAAGTTGTTTGGGCAAAAAAGGTTAAATTTTTTGGAATAAAACCTCTGTGATTGTTTGACTTAAGCCAAGTTTTAGTTTAAAAAAGTTTTGGGTTTCCCCAAGGAACAAACTCTGAAGGGACAAAAAGGGGAGGTTTAGTCTGAAAGGGAAAAGGAAAGTAGTGTTAGAGTGAGATATACTAAATGTTCGGTGATGTGAGAGAAGATCCAGAAAAGGCCCCCAAGGGTCCATAAAACCCAATTTTTATTTTTTGTAAATTTTAAACCTCTATGTCAGTGACTACAATATATATAATAAACTTTAACACAAACAAATTTAAAGGGGGAAGGGGTCGGGGGACACATGATAAGACACAGACAGAGTGAGGGTGACGCTAGCCCCAACCACGGCCCCCTCCCTTTTTGGGGAGTCCCCGCCCCTTTAAAAAAGGTTGGCCCCAACCAAAAAGACTAAACCCATTTATAAAAAATTACGTGGGAAAACCCAAAAGCCCCCCTGAAAAAACAAATACAAAACACAAAAAGGGAAAAATGCAGGAAAGGGCAAGGTTGTCAACTGGGGGAAAAACCCCAAAATACCAAATGGAAAAAGGTTAAAGAGAAAACTTTAAAAGATGAGCCAAGTCGGTAACTGTCGGGCAAGGGCAGTAAAAAATTTTAGGGGAGAAAAAAATAGTCAAAAGAAAAAAGTAGGTAACCGAAAATCCAAAAAAAAACAGCAAGCAAAAGGTATAGGAAGGCCCCAAATATAACGGGAAAAGGGGGACGGGAAGGGAAATTTCCAAAAAGGGGAAAAAAGGGTTTGGAAACACGGGAAACAGGGGTTGTTTGGGGGAAAAGAACAAAAAAACCGGAAATGGGGAAAAAAAATGTCAATCAAAGGGAAAAACACAGTTTAACAAAAAGGGGTGCTGGGGATTCCTGGCCAGGGGCGTTGGCCGGGAAAATTAAATTTAACACACGGGGAAAGGAAAGGGGACTGGGTTTCCCCTGGTAACAAAGAAAAAAAGGAAATTATTTTAAAAAAACCAGGGTTTTCTTCGAAAAGGGGCCGGGGCCCCGCGCCCAAAAACTCGAAGCTGGGGGGTCTGTCGGGCTTGTTCAGGGCAAAAGATTGAGAGTGCCCCCAAAACCTCTAAATCCCAATTTTGGGTTGGTCGGTGCCTACTGCTTTAAACAGCTGTAGTGGTGGGTTTAATAATGGTCACCCATCTGCTCACATTATTTCAGTCAGAGCTGGCTGTCAGATCTGCATAAGTGGCATTAATGGTGATCATCAGGGGGTTTGAAAATATCTATTCCCAAACGGAATTAAACCCAAAAACTGTTGTGTACTCCGGGAAATGATGTTATGGCTTGAAACTTCTGTCTGGACACTCTTAGTAAGTTTTGAGGCTCAGTTTACAGAGTTTATGATTTTATAACCAAAAATCTAGTTTGAGACTGCAAGCATTCCAGAAATTGAACTTTTTTATGGTCTTTTTCTCTAAGGCTTTTGTAAGTTTAATGGTGGATCAAAATTATTTATATGCCCAGTAGTTTTCCCAAAGGGGGAAATTGGGTTTCAGGAGGAAAGTCTTTATAAAATCTAAAAGAATAAAACATTTATATTAGAACCAAACCCCAAAATATGGGTTGAGGGTTTTTCAGGTCACCAACCCTTTTTAGCACAAAAAATAGCACCAGACAGTGGGTTGTTCCCTAAAACATAAAAAGAGAGACAGAACCCAAATCGGTTAAAAAAAAATATTTTTTTCGCCCTTTTTTTCCCTCCTTTTAAAAAAAAACCCAATAATTTTGGGGATTTTTTCGACCAAAATGGTTTTTAAACCAGTTTTCAAAAAACCGGGGAATTTTCTAATAATATGGGACTAAATAAATTTACTTACTGCCGATCCAAATACCCCTCCAGTGACACGGGGACATATAAAATAAAAACAATCCCAATTTTTACACATAGAAAGCATGATCTCCTAATACCCTGCTAAACGATGTCTATAAACTCTCCCCCTTAACTTTGGGTAAAAACATGCTGAGTAAAAGAGATCTGGAACCGGGTGATCCCACTGTTATGAATTTAAATAAGAAATCATTAAAAAATTTCCCTTTTCCCAAACCCCTTGTGTCTGACATATGGGGGAAAAAAACCCCAGAGTTCCCCCTTATGTTTTCCATCAAACACTTGTTGTCAGTGTAGAGGGTTAAGGGGTTTTGCCACAATCTTTTTTTCAAAACCCCTGCTTTCCCTGTTTTTCAGCTCCGTGTGCTCAGAAAGAGGAAAAGATTTGTTTGAAATTTTTTTCATGTGACCCACCCAGGTTTGACATAACCGGGCCCCTTCCCCTCTCTGTAGTAAAAGGGAAAGGGTCTGCTTATGTAAGCATTGTGAGCGGGCTGAGAGATAAACTTTTTTCCCTCCAGGCAAAAAGGGCCCTAGGTTCAAATTCTGCAAAAACCCAAAACCTGTGTTTTTTTTTCTCTTTATCAATTAAACACCTCATTGAGGTTTTTTTTTTTTATTTTTTTTTTTTTGCACTTTTCCCATAATTACAAAAGGAGGCGGGTTTGAAGAATGACGCACCTGGGGTTTGAACACTCAGTTAGCTGCCTGAGAGGAGAGGTGATGTTGAGCATTTTTGGGCCCAGGACTGAGGACCCTTCCCCGGGGTTTGGTGTATCCCCTGGAGACGGCTGTAAACAATGGACCCTTTTAAAAGAAGCAGCCTAAAAAAAAAAACAGTCCCAAAATTTTTAAAAATTTAAAGGGAATTTTTGAAATGTTTGTTATTTCATTTGCAAGCTTCTCACATCAATTTTACTTCGTGACAAAACCCCTTTAAGGTCTCTACATTCCTACTGACTTTGCTTGTGTAAGGAATCCCATCTCCCCTCATAGAGCTAGGCTCCCATCTCTGTAAAGACTTCCTGCACCTGCGCACATCAATCAAAAGTCTCCAAACGGGGCGTAAAAATACCCGGGGTAGCGGGGTAGCAGTTGCTACGGGGGGCCCCCGGCTTAGGGGGGGGGCCCGGGGGAGCTGCTTAAAGCGTCCCCTTTCCCCCGGGAATGCCGCTCCGGGCCCGCCGGCAGTGAATTTAAAAGTTCATGCAGCGGGCCCGGGGGGCGGGGGGGCCCCCGGGGAAAACTTTCCCCCTGAAAGGGGCCGGGCCCCCAGCCCGAGCGTTCGAGGCAGCGCTTCCCCCTGGAGATTTGCCCGGGACGGTGCGCCGATCGCTCCCCTCGTTACTTCCTCCCGCCCGGGGCTCTGTGGTCACTGGGCCGGGGCGCGGTTTAAACACATCAAACCCCCGCCCCCCGCTGAGGCAAAAGGCGGAAAGGGGAGCAGCGGCGGGGCGAGCGGGGGCATCGGGGGAAAGTGGACCGAGGTGGGAGTAAGTTGTTTCTTATTTTCCTGCCCCCATATGCCTGGCTTTTTCCCCCCATATGCCTGGGTTTAACCCCCCCTATGCCTGGGCCCATTTCCCCCCATATGCCCGCCTATAGCCCCTATATGCCTGCCCTTTTCCCAAAAAATTTTCCTGATATAGCCCCCTATTGCCCCGCCTATAGCCCCCCTATGCCTGTATAGCCCCCCAAAAGCCCCGCCTATAGCCCCCCATATGCCTGCCATACGCCCCCATATGGTTTCCCGCCTATACGCCCCCATTTGCCTGGGCCCGCCTATACAGGCCCCCCCATTTTTTTTTTTTTTTCCCACCCGCTATACAGCCCCCTTTATGCCTGCCTTTCCCCATACAGCCCCCCATATGCCTGCCTGCCCCCGCCTATACAAACCCCCCCATTTTGCCTGCCTGCCCGCCTATACAGCCCCAAAATGCCTGCCCGCCTATACAGCCCCCTATAAGCCTTTCCTGCCTTTACAGCCCCCTTTTATGCTGCCTGCCCATACAGCCCCTATATGCCTGCCCGCTTTTTCCCGCCCCCCTTTTTGCCTGCCTGGGTATACAGCCCCTATATGCCTGGTGCCTATACAGCCCCTCTTTTGCCTGCCTGCTATTTAAACCCCCTATATGCCCGCCGGGCCCATTCAGCCCCCCTATGCCGCTTTTCAAACCCCCCAAGGCCCGCCTTTTATACCCCCAAGCCTGCCTGTTTTACTTATATGGGGCCCCTTTTGCTACCTTAAAAAAATACCCATATGGGCCCCCATAGCCCCCTAAAACCCCGTCTAAATGTATGGCTCCCTATACTACCTAAACCCTGCCGCCCATTGGGCAATATTGGCTACCCAAAAATTGCCCATTTTGGGGGCCCCCTATTTTCCTATCTAAAACCCTGGGCCCCGCCTAAAGCACCCCCTATAGCCCAAAGGGGGGGCCCGGTGCTGGAAAAAAAATGAGGATTTTTAAGATATTTGTGTCTAAAAAAAAGCCGGGGAAAAATGGTCGGGGGGATGGGAATCATGATTGGGGACTGGACGGATGCCCGAAAAAAAAGGAAAAAACAACGACTGTCGGGGGGACTTTCCCCAGGAGCACAAGAATTTTAATACACTTTTAACACTAGTCTGGTACACTGATATTTCCCCTATATGGTCCTGTTTGGTGGGAAAATACGTCTGCAGAGTTTGTTACACTGATAATCTTTCCCCTTTTGGTCAACTGGATGGTGGTTATATACAGTCTTTCGGCCCGGGTTTTTCATGCTGTTTTAACTATAGGGTCACTGTTTGGAGGGGGAATTTTACAGTTGCCGGGCCGTGTACATTGGTTTTTTACCCTTTATTTGGGCCCTTATGGTGGTTATATACAGTCTGCAAGCCTGTGTACACTGGTTTTATACCATATATGGTCACTTTTAATTTTATATTATTATTATTGACAAATATTTGGTCTTTTTTTGTATGATCCCGTTTAAAAGTGTAGGGTATTATTTAGTCAAATATGTGGTTTGGGAATTTTTGGTCGTGTTTGGCAGTATATTTTATGGGGCCTTTGTAATAGGTTAAAGGGAATGTTGGTCCCTTTGCATTGTGGGATTTTTTTGGGAGCAGTTTTTGATGGTGAGATTTTATGGTGAGGTATTTGCCCCCTTTTATTATTCCCCCCCCCCCCCCCCAACCCCCCTTTTTCTAACGCATTTTCCTGGTAAAGGTCGTGGTCAGGGAGGGGGGGGGGGCCCATTTTAAAAGTTTGCATGGGCCCTGGCTTATCTTGTTACGCCCCCGGCTCCCGTAAATAAACACTACCGGCGGGCCCCATTAGTGGGGACTCTAAACCCCCACTTAACCCCCTCTTTTTACATGTTTCAATATTAATTTAAAAATTTTTTTTAAAAAAATCCATAAACAATGTACCCCGTGGCAAAAAAAGCATGGTTTATCTTAATTCCCCCTAAGCCTAAACCCTTTTTTTTGTACACAAAAAATTCCCAATTCCGATACTTATCCCCAGGGTGGGGGACCCATCCTATTTTATTTTATCAAATAAAATTTAAAAAAAAATATCAATTCACGCCCTTTTTTAAAGGTAGTCATATTTATAAAAACTTTTTGGGGAAAAAACCTTTTTAGAAAAAAATTCTCCCTAAATTCTTTACAAAAAATAAAAAAATGTTCCATCGGTTCCCTTTTCAAATATATTTTTGTGGGGGTTTTGTATCACGAACAGGTTTGGCAGCATGGGCTTTTAACAGACCGAGGGCAGTGAAAACAGAAAGTAAAAGTCCAAATCCAGGCGCTGCCTGGGGTTTATTTTTCAAAGGGGGCAAAAAAAAACCCCCAAAGCCTCAAACTTCAAAGGGCCCCAAAAAAAAAAAAAAATACCTGCTTGGCTGAGCACTACCTAAAAAGAGGATTCCTTTCTGATTTGCACAGTTGGAGAATTCTCAGGGGTTTCCCTCTTAGCAGCAAAGGTCCACAAAAAAAAGACCAACACAGGCCTGACACCAGCCTCACCTGGTGCGTGGGAGTGGCCACCCACCCTTCTCTTTGACCAGTCCAGGAAAAGCCGACTCGGACAAAGCGGACTTGAACCACTATACTAACAATGTGTCAATAGCATAGTGTCACTGACACATGAAACTGTCGGTCTTCCTTCACCAAGCCCAGGCCTCTCGGTGACACGCATCGGTACATACACTCCCTAAAGTCACATAAGAAAGTACCTTAGAGGAAAATACCTTCCCTCAGTAACTCCGCCTGTCACCGTCTCACAATATGAGAATTAACTAGAGTGAAAAAGAAAATTTTTTATCAAACAAGTAATAAAAACACTGCTATTCAGAACAAAGACAATGACAAAATTATTAAAGGTATTTATATTGCGTTTAAAACCCATGTGGACCAACTTTCAATGTTAGACCCACTGTAATCCCGATCTTAAATTTCGTTGTTATTCCTCCACATTTAGAGGGTGGGACATCGTCTATTACCATATACTGTAATTGCACAAAAGAATGAGCTTCATCATGAAAGTGGAAAGGTACAGGTAATTTCAACAATATACATCTAATCGTACTCTTGTGTCTAATAATTCTTATCTTTACATCAGTGGTAGTCTCACCAATATATAAAAAACCACAGGGGAAAAAAATCCAAATTAAATAACATATTTTGACGGGCGGTATATCTTTTGTTTTAAAAAACCTTTTTCCTGTTTGCGGATGAACAAATGACTCTCCCTTGACAGCAGGAGCAGTTAAGGCAGGGGAAATTACCCTTTTTATCAATAGCAAATGTTTGTTGCGTAGATTTTTTCCCTGTCTCTCTTGTTGGAGCTATATTTGCTACTTACAGTATTTTGCTGTAGGAACTCACATTGTACACATTAGCCAGCACATTGACAAAATTATAGACAAAAAAAATAGCTCAAAGAGCACCATGACTGGCCCAAAAGTGTAAGTTTTTACATGACAATAATCAAAATTGTTTAAAAACGAGTGTTATGTTTGAGCTGTTCAGTTAATTTTCTCAGATTGATTTGAAACCCAGGGGGTGTCCCCCTTCAGCAGCGTGCTCTCTACGGGAGGCGTGTCTCTCCTCACTGAAGCCCTGTGCTCACATTTTTATAAAGCAGGGGGGCAGAAGGTTGTCTGGATATAACAGCCTGTAGCCTCCTCCGCTTATGTCGCAGCCTTCGGGCCCCAACAAGCCCCAGCAAGCACCTGTTATTTCTTAGTATTCACACAAATTACACTGAAAGCCAGCAGCTTTCAATTCTATGGTTTTCACCCAAATTGTACTGCAACAGGCGAGTTCTTTATAACTAAAGGACAAATGTCAGCTTAATAAAGACCCTGCTTGCTGTCAGGACATTGAGTGAAAATGGGGTGAAAAGCACTCAGTTTGAGAAAAACCCTGTAAACCCTGTAATAATTTGGGCCTGGTAGATAGTGGTGAGTTTTGGGTTTACAAGGGAAAGGGGTTTAGAGTTCTAGCCCCCTACAAAATTTTTTTTCCCCCCCCTAAATTCTCACAATGAAAGGAGACCTAAAATTATATGTAAATCTCTATAATGATATATATACACATACATAGCCCCCCCTATATCATGTCTATCCCCAAGTATATCATTTGTATCAGTATGTTGGAATGTTTGGTGTGACCGAGGTTGGGGACACTTATAGGGGTGTTTGTGTATGTTTTAAAAAAAAAAATTATAGATGTTCACCATATATTTTAATATTTTTAAAATATGTGTACAATTTATAAAAGAAAACAAAAAAACTGAGGGGGCTTGAACCCCCAACCTTGTCTTGCGGGGGATCACTAAGCACTGCACACACTTTTACAAAATTTGTGTTGAATCCTTATGTTTACACCAGTGATGACATGATAAGGAGGCGGGGCTTGATTCGTTTGGGAACAGCGCCTTCTTTTCCAAATACAGTTTTAAGGACTATCTGTGAGGAGGTGAATAAAAACTCTTGGCAAAAGCCCTTTAAACAGGCAGTAATTGCCCCTATCCTTCACCTAACCCGGGAGATGTACTAGAGGGGGCAGACCTTGGTTTCCTATCGATTTTTAAAAGCTCAGAGGGGATAAAGCGAGTGTGCAGGCGCCAATCACAGCACAGGGGGGTGGCCGGGGCGTTTTTCCCGTCTAGGGGATATCCCAAAAAGGCTGAATGAAAGTCACCAGCCAAAACAGGGGGTGTGTTAGGGGAAAGGACCAGGGGGGGTTCCGGGCCCGCAAAGACAACACAGAAAAAGAATAAGATTTTTCAGAGAATGATATTTGCTAAAAACCCAATGAAAAGAGGGAATGCAAACCCAATTTCAAAAAATTTCTTATTTTTTCTGTCCCAAATCTGAGACATGATCTTTGTAACGATAAAACCCCTTTAAAAACCATTATACAAAACTCAGAAATAATATTGACGAACCCCGAAAAAAAACAGTACTTTTCAAAAGTAACGCCAAACCCAAAAGTATTTAATTTATCTTTTATGTTTTAGGCAACACAAAGCAGCAAGTATTTTTTGAAGGTAGAGAAAATGAACTTTTCTTTTCCCAAAATTTTTGCAAATTAAAAAAAAGAAAAGTGTGGTGGTATGTATTCGCCCCTTTATTGACACCCCAAAAAAAAATCCAGCGTGAACAAATGCCTTTTGAAGTTAATAAACTGATTGCAAAAAATGTTTCACAGTTGGATGGTGGTTTTTTGGCTCCCAATTTCTTCCTTTTTCCTCCAAAATAACAATGGGCATTATGGCCAAACATTAAATTTTAGTTTGTCAGACTCAGCCAGAGGGAAAAGTTTCCCCGAATGTAGGTCTTTTTTCCCGGCATTTTTCAAACATGAATCTGGCTTTTTTGCATGCATCTGTCTGGTCCTGCATAATAAGACCAGCAGAGTTAAAAGGGAAAAGGGAGATTTGGAACTACAGAAACCCGTGTTTAACCCGAGCTGAAAATTCTAAATTATTTCCCTCAACAAAGCCAAAAAAAATAAAGCAAAATATTTGTAATTTCTTCCAAATTTCTGGCCCCCGGTTTTTAAAGTTTTAAACTTTTTAGTGAGACAACCCCTTTTTAAAAACACAGTGGTAGAATGCAAAAAAATGCCCTCATATGGTGCAAATAATATTTGACACTGGATCATGTGAGGTCAAGGGCCTTATGTAGAGTGAAGCATGTTGGACCCCCGTGCATAGGAAGTCCAGGGGGGGGACTGTTCAAAAGACCTTCCTGGGTTTTTCACACCTCAAAACAGACCTCTTGGAGCCCCAAAGGGATAAACCTTGCAGCTAGTTAGAGGTGAGAAAAAATGATCAAAAGGTTTAGTCACATGATCTGGAGCCGTGATTTTATAAAAAAATTTTGGAACTGTACTTTTCTACCCACATATCGGTTCCATATTCGAGAAATGGGGGAAAGGGATGCACGACTAAAGAGTTTCCTCCTTTTCCCGACAAAAAGGGATGAGGAAATATGGAGAACTGCTGTACGAACCCGAAGTAACATCGTGTTTGGTATCAGAATGAGCTGGGGCTCAGCATCGGCCCCTGCGGGGGGCAGGGGAATTTAACCTTCTCGGAGTGGGTGGGTGTGTGAGGGGATGTGACCCGCTAGGGAAAAGGTGTGCCCAAAAAGTAGTGGTGTTGTTTCTGGTGGAGGTTATGCCGCACTGATATTGTAAGGAACCAGGAACTTGCTTTCATCACTTGCCACAATGTGATTCATAGCCAAAGGCCCCAACACCAGGTAACTGATTGTTGCTTTTTAAAAGTCTGTAACCCCCCTACTGTGTTTGATATTTTACCATTGTATACACTGTCCCACTGTGAATTTTGGTCCTGTTTTGGTTCCTTAAGGCAATTAAATATTCAAAATTAACCTTGGGTGCTCTTTTATCTCGACCCTGAATCCACTTTCCAGTTCTCATTTACATTATAACTACCGGGGGTTGTGGTAATACTATATCTAACGAGGAGCTGTGGCAATCACCGGGGGTGGAAGTCCCCGGTTTTACTAGTACTGGGAAAAGGGGTCTCTTGTGGAAGGGTTTTGGGTGGTGTTTTTGCCACACCCCGGGGATCATATGGGTACCCTTTTCATTTCCCCTGTGGACATGGTGTTTCGTGAAATGGTATCCCCTGACTTACATCCATAGGGGGTGCGGAACGTCACGTATACGTCTCATATTGGTTATTTTTCAAAACCAATGCCAGAGGTTTAACTGTCAACCCAAAAAAACAAAGTATTCAGACAATAAGATTTAAATGGTTTCTCACTACAATGATTTGCTTTTAAACAATATGGAAAGGTAAATGAAAACTATTACCAATTCTTGTTTATTTTTGTTTGCTTTGGGAGATATAAAGAATTTTTATCTCTTTCAGGAACTCAGGTTTCTTGGTTAACCCTATCTCTCACTGCTCTCTTTTATGTCTTTTGTTCTAAATTGGGGGGTATTCCCTGAGAGTCTTATCTATACCCAAAAGAATTTTTTTTCCCAAATAAAAGAAAGGCTTTCATTTTAGAGCCCTTTTAGCCTTGTGCACACAATTAATAATTTTTCCTGCAGTCATGTACTATAAAGGAAGGGCTGATATGTCAATCAGTGCTTTTTTAGAATCACCCATGACCAGAAAGTGGGAGTTTAAAGCTGTCTGTGGCTCTGTGAAAATGCATGTGCGAAAACCCCTTTAAAGGCTTTTTTCCACCATGTTGTTTTACAAAGCCTGCTTTTCCCACAACTGGACTCTTACTTCTTGTTCACGCTGTGGAGGTTTACTGCAGTTATTTGAATGTCAGCTGTACTATTACTACTGAGACTGATAGAGGGTCATTGCTAACAGAGTTAAAAAAAGTAGGGCAGAAGGCTACATAGCCCTGAAGTGTTAAAGTTTGTCAGCAACATAGATAAGCAAGCTCCTGTTCTACTGATAACACAGGCGGGAGTGATGTCACTTTGGTCAAACAGGGTTGCTAGAGCAATCAGAGCAAACAGAGAAAGGTTGGTAACAGGGAAAATTTGTGTACACAAGCAGGAGATAAGAATTGCTCTTACTTGATAGGAAGCATGATCAGAATAGCAATGTATTTGGGAATAGTCTTTATTTAACTTTCCCCACAGGTTTTAAAAACTAATAATTTTAATGAAAAAAACCCTTTAAGATCTGAAAGAATCAATGCAGAATTACCAAGGATGATTTCCTCTACCTCTCTCACTAGGAAATGAACATGCATACATGTTCATTACTGAAACGCCTCACTTGCGTTCGGACGCCATCTTGGGCCGTCCTGGGGGTACTTGGCTTCGGAATTCGCCGTCTTTTGGTAAAACGTACTGGCACTCCAACATACGCACACCGACAAAGGCTTCTTCTTAACACTCCACCTGTTTATTCCAGCGCAGGTTTACAGCATGGCATACAACCAAAACATAAACAAAATCCTTGGCCGTCTAGCCACTAACTAAACATATATTTGCCTCTCTAACCTGTGGCCTGGATCTACCATCCAGCACCACCCGCAAACACTTCACCAGTCTCCACTGGTTCTGGCTTCCTCAAGCCTGGGGGGTTCAGAGCCTCCTCTCTCAAGCTCCACTGCTTCTCCATACTGCAGTTGACCACACCCCCCGATCATCTGGAGTAGGAGGTCTTTAATAGATCTCCAGAGACCTACCCAATACCTGGGCTGGACCATAGGTACCTGGAACGTGGGAACAACCACCCACCCATCTGCAGTTGTTCTGGGAAGGCCAGCCCTTAGTGGCTGGACATTAGCCATGCTAGGTAAAAGGGTCAGCAACCTAATGCTGATGACCGACAATACCTGGCTTCCCCCACCGAGACCAGGCTCTCGGTGGCACGTATGCCACCTAGTGGCAGAACCATGCGACCACCCATGGTCGCACTGCCACATATCCCCCCACATTGATACAGGCCGTAGGCCTTTATCACCCGGCACAACCCCTCCTCCTGGGTAAAAGCTCCTACACAGGGCCACCTTCTTCTCCACAACCTCAGGGGCAGGGACAACATTTTCCATACACAGCTCAGCTGTGGGCTCACACTGTGCACTCATCCCCCATTGAGCAACCGACAGGTCATAGCCACTTACCACTAGTGGCATAACGCATACACGCTCTGCAACAATGAAGTCCTCCCCTTCAGTCCGCATGCTGACATTCATAGGGCTACTATTGACAAGCCCTATACCAGCGCTATCATACCTACTAACCTTCTTCCACACACAGACTGCCTTGTCATTATGCCCACTGGGCAGAGTCTTCCCTATTTTGGTCACTATATTTACTAGTTTGCCATAGGCAAACTTAAACTCTATCAGTTCTCTATCTGTTAAACACTAAAACGTAACTTTTATTATATCCAACTCTTAACCTCTTTACACACTATTTAAAAACCTGATCTCTAACCTCATCATTTAACCCTTTTTGCTTCTGAAAAGAGGGAATAACTCCCTTTCTATCACCAAGTCTGGTGGAACCCAGCTATTAACAGGAGAGCCTTATATCTATAGCAAAGTATAGCTTCAGTAAGGGATCCCAAGCCAACTACTTGGGCACGTCCCTAATCTCATAGACACAGAACAAATAAGGCCCCTTGTGACACCCGTCGCAAACAGGGGCACTTTTTGAAAAAAGAGGGGGAGGGGATCCAATTTAAAATTTTCATATCTGAAACCCCGCCGACATGGTTTCGCAAACTAACCTTGGGTTTATTTAAGGCTTAGAGGGCCGATCACTTGTGGTCTAAGCTCACTTCCCTTTTTTACATGTTAAAGGGAAACCCCCTTTCCTTTCCAAGGTGCTCACCCAATTAAGGGCCCTTAAGGGAAACCCCATAAAAACCCCAATCCCTCCCCCCCGCGCCCAAAACTCATAAAAATGTCCTGGGTAAAGCTGGCCCCCTTCCTCATGGAAAAAACCTTAATAAAAAATTTTTATTTAAATGGGTTTTTGATTTTGGATGGGAATTTGGAAAAAAATTAAAGGTGAATGGGAATTTTGGGTTGAATTTTATAAATTTTTAAAAATGGGTTAACCCCGGGAAAGGAATAAGAAAAATTGGGTTATTAAAATAAAGGGAAATGGATATTTTAATTAAAAATAGGGTTTTTAAATTTTATTTTGGGGTTTAATTATTTGGGGTTTTAATTTTAAATTTATTTTTTTTAAAAAAGGAATGGTTAAAAATTAAAAATTTTTAAATTTAAAAATTTAAATATAAAAATTTTTAATAAAGCATATTATTTTAAAAAAGAGTGCAGGCCCCATTAAAAACTGTTCCCACTGAATTTTTATTTGTATTGTCTCAAGACTATATTTCATAAACCCCTTCTCTTTTTCATGTTTAAAATTTTACTAATTTTAATTTTAATAATACTGTAAGGCTTAAAGGTTTGACCTCCTACCCTCCCCAAGTTTGGGCCTCCCCAAGGGCCCCCTTTTAAGATTTCTCTTTAAGGGCTACCAGGGAAGCCCCCTTTAATTTCCCCCATGTCAAAAAAGGGGGGCATGCAAAAAAATGGGGGGCATCACGAACCCCCAGTTTTTTTCAA
>JAODAL010030436.1:0-49975 GCA_025379985.1 Phyllomedusa bahiana
TTTTGGCGGTGAAAAGGTTTATTTAGTCACCACAGCAGCAAAACAACGTTTAATTAACCCCGGATGTAAATTGCGCCAAAAAATTTGAAAACCACAAACTACGCTTTGTGGCGTGTTACATTGGCGTGTTTTTTACGCTACACAACAAGAGAAAAAATTGTAATTAACCTTCGCTTGTGAATTATGTTACAGGAAAAATTTATTTTTTGATGGTGAAAGACTGTTTATTGTAGTCACCACAGCAGAACAAAAACGCTTAATTAACCCCTGGATGTAAATTGCGACAAACAATTGAGCAACCACAAACTACGAGCTTTGTAGCGTGTACAGTGGCGTGTTTTCTACGTTTACACAACAAGAGAAAAAATAGTAATTAACCTTCGCTTGTGAATTATGCTACAGGAAAAATGTATTTTTGGCGGTGAAAAAGAGGGTTTCTTTTAGTCACCCCAACAACAGCAGAACAACGCTAATTAACCCCTGGATGTAAATTGCGCAAAAGAATTGAGCAGCCAAAAATAAAGTGTTTATTTTGTATTGTAAAAACGCTATTTTTTTAAAATTGAATACAACAGGAACAGGCTTAGACCCCCCTTGGATATTCAATGTGCTGTGAGCAGATAGCATTAAAATGTATATGCAGCTGCACTGGACACACACTGGACTTCAGATCCAATACCCCACAAAATCAGGAATAGAACGTAAGAGAAGCAGTCTCTGAGACAAGATGAGACACCCCCCAAAAATCGCTGTATAAAAATCAGTTCTTCAGTAAGAGCTACTACAAGCAGCCGCGGCAGCACCTTCCCAAATCAGTACATTGAGAGCGGTATGACCCAGCGTCGCGCCCGGACTTATATAGTGCGGTGACGTCACAGAATCCCGCCGGTCTCTGATTGGCTTCATCTCTGCACATTTTATCAATCAAAAGCACACTTCGTTCACTCGAAGTACCCCAAACTTCGACTTCGTTCAGAATCGAAGTTTTCCTGAAATCCTAAACGAATTCCACTTCGTTAGAATCAATTCGCCCATCTCTAATTATGACCCATTTGTGTCACAAACAGTAAATGCGCTCCCAAATGGCTATGAGGCTCCTGTTTGTGTTCAAGGTTTCAGACTTCTTTTGTGTACCCTTATAGTAGGTAAGTCCCCAATATAGTGGGTAGGCACCCCCCCCAAAAAAGTAGGTTTATAGGCTTGTAGGTTTGTAGGTAGATATAAAGGACCCCTGTAAGTGGTTATATAGACCCATGTAGGTATAGACCCCTGTAGATAAATATATAGACCCAGGGGCGCAGTTAAAGACTCAAACCCACTGCTTTTCAACAACAGGTTCCTTACTTGACCTGATGCATGTCTGCGGTGAAGTGTGCTGAGGAAAATAATTTCTACAAGGGATATTCTAATAGAAGAAAATTAATATAAAATGCGTCAGTCAGAGGAAAAAAAGAAAAACAAGCTATACATCCAAAGTGTCTGTTCCCTTTAATCCCTAAAATTTGGGCGCCCCAAATAATTAGCAGACAGATAGGTAAATGCTTCTCTTAGGTGATTTATACATTACAATTAGCAAGTCTAATAAGTGGGCAGACTCTTCCTATTAAGGAAGTAAAGTCCCCCTTCTGTATGTAGGTATATAAGCCCCCATTAAGTAGATAAGTCTTCCTATTAGATAGGTAGCTAAATAGGTAGGCCCCTATTCAGTAGCTATGCAGGCCTCTCACTAGGTAGGTAAGTATATGGGCCTTCGACAGTAAGTAAGTATATAGGTACCCTCAGGATGTAGATAAGTAGGCCCCCCTCAGTAAGTATACAGATCCACTCGGTAAGTGATGAGGTCTAAAGTCCCCCATTAGGTAGCCTCTCATTGGGTATATATGCCCCCACAGTAGATAATTAGGTATAAAGGCTCCCTCAGTAGGTAGATAAGTATAAAGGCCCCCACAGTAGATAGGGAGTTATGTAGTCCCACATTACGTAGCTATAAAGACCCTTTCAGTAGGTAGTTAGGTATATAGGGTTCCCCTCCGTAGATAGGTATATAGAGCCCTCAATAGGTAGATACCAGGAGGTACATTGTTATATAGGGTCCCCCCAGTAGGGAGGTAGATATATAAGGCTCTTCCAGTAAGTAGGTACATAGGCCACCAATAGGTAGGTAGGTAAATAGGGTCCCCCCTGTAGGCAAGTGTATAAGGTTTCTCAGGAAGTTAAGTCTAAAATCCCCGCAATAAGTAGGTACATAGGGTTCATCAGCAGATAAGTTGGCATATGGAGTCCCTCCATTAGGTAGGTAGGTATATAGGACCACCCAGTAGGTATGTACATAGGCCACCAGTAGGTACGTGTAGTTGGTAATATAGTGACCCCAGTAGGTAGGTTGGTATATTGGGCTTCTTCTAGTAGGTAAATAAATATGGCCCCCTTTAGTAGTTAGATATATAGGGCACCCTCTAATAGGTAGGTATATAGAGCCCTTAGTAAATAGGAATATAAGGCCCTCCAGAAGTAAGTAGGTATATAGGAACCCCAGTCGTTAGATAGGTATATGAGGCATTCACCCAGCAGATAGGTATACAGGGCCCCTTATTTAAAAAAAAAAAGAAAAAAACTCAATTCTCCCTTGTTCCCCCACCGAACACCTCTCTTTGAATTGGGTGAAGGAAGCAGGCCTTTGTGCCTGAGCCGCTGCATGCACGTGCAGACGGTGGCTGCAATCACTGCATCTCTTTGTTTATGTGACCCTGTAGAGGTAGATATAGAGGCCTCCTGTAGGTAGGTAGACCCCTGCAGGTATATAGGTCCCTTTTATGTCAGTATATAGACTCTTTGTAGGTAGTAGATATATAGAGAACCTATTGGTAGGTAGACCCCCTGAATGTATGTAGAAATATAGACCCCCTGTAGGTAGTTCTCCTGTAGGTAGTTCTCCTGTAGGTAGATATACCCCTGTAGGTCAATAGACCCTATATAGGTAGGTAGGCCCCCTGTTGGTAGGTATATATTGCACCTGTAGGTAGATAGACCCCTTGTAGGTATATATTCCCCCTGTAGCTATATAGAGTCCCTGTAGGTATCTATGCCACCAGTAGCTGTATAGAACTACTGTAGATATATATGCCCCCCTGTAGGTATATAGAGCCCCTGTAGGTATGTATGCCCACTATAGGTCTATGGAGCCCCAGTAGGTATATAACGTCCCTGTAGCTATGTATGCCTCCTGTATCTATATAGCGCCTCAGTAGGTATATAGAGTCTCTCTAGGTATATATGCCCACTGTAGATACATAGAGCCCATGTAGGTGTCCCGAGAATACGCATATAGTTAGAAACATGTCGAGGAGCTCGAGCCCACCAGGAGATAACCGACATCCTGGTGAGCTCTGAGCTCAGCGGCATGTTTCTAATTCTATGTGTGTACTCGGTATGTGCATTCAATTGAAAAATGGCAGTATATGTGTTGGTGTTGGTGCCCACCAGATAATCCTCCTGTCATACACTGGGACATTCCATCACTGTTAACATAATTTTATTTTATGGACCAATACTAAAGTTGTTGTCAACCTGGCAAAAGATTTGTATAAAGAAAGCAACAGAAAAAAAATATGACATCAAAACATTGTAATAAATTGAATGAATAGTTATTTATCTAAATAATGTGTTCCATCTTTCATTTCTTTAGAATCCTGCAATCACGGGGGAATTACCAACATCAGCAAACCATTTGTGGTCCAGCTAAACTGGTTAGGATTTTCCTATAAATTTGGAGGATGGGGGAAAGACTCTTTTCCAGGTGCTAATCAAGATGTGCATTGGGTGGCCCCTCTCCAGACAGACGCACGTATGATGAACACTATTCGATTCTATCCTAAATATGATGATCTCTTGCTCTACAAAGGGGCCACGGAGAAAGTGCTCTCTAAGACTGTGAACTATTATTATACTGACTACTCTAGTTGTGGTCAAGGTGGAGGCGTGATCATGTTTAACAATTCATTGTATTACAATTGCTATAACACCAGGGACATCTGTCAGCTCAATGTAGACACCAATGCTGTGGAGCGTATGACACTCACAGATGCCACTTATAACAACCGATTCTCTTACGCCTCTTCTACCTGGCAAGACATTGACTTAGCCAGTGATGAAGATGGCCTCTGGGTCATTTACTCTACAGAGCAAAATGCTGGAAACATTGTCATTGGCAAAATAAACCCCCTTACCTTGGTGGTGGAGGAGACTTGGATGACATCCCAGTACAAGCCTGGTGCCACCAACTCATTCATGGTGTGTGGGGTCTTATATGCCACTAGAACCCTTAGCACCAGAAAAGAAGAAATCTTTTACATGTATAACACCAAGACAAGTCAGGAAGGTCAGATAAGCATCATCCTTGACAAAATGATGGAGAATGTGCAGAGTCTTTCCTACAATCCTAATGATCAAAAGCTTTACATGTACAATGATGGCTACCTGGTTACATACAATCTGGCTTTTAAGCCATTACCTAAATCTGTCTAAAAAATGTTGGTCTATGGTTTTTCCACCTTTAAGAATCAAGTGTAGTTGCTGTAATCATTTACAAAAGACCTCTACTTTCACTAGGTACCGAAATGTTATGGTCTTCAAGGTCAATGAAAAGTGAATTGCTTTTACTCATTTAAAAGTTAATTGTTAAAGTAAATGTCCACTTTTGAACACCATCCAGAAAAAAAAAAAAAACTAGTTTGACCTTTTTAATGTAGCAGCAGCATAGACATAACGATTTAAAAGATTACATGCCGGTTACCTTTACCCACCACTAGGGATATCAAAATAACTTACTGTGTACTATATATCTGTTAGTACGGAATTTTGGAGTAAAAAACAAAACAAAAACTTGAGTTGTTGGAATAATATTGTAATCATTGAATGCAAATTTTCTCTAGATGAAAATTTCTACTGTAATAAAATGTTTACTGCTACAAATGGTCTGCTTCAATACTGCATTGCACTGAGCATTCATATGCTCAAAAGGAAAAAAACTAGTGCCACCTATTGTAAGTAGCTGCCGTCTATGGCCAATCCATAAAAAAGCTTTGAAACCCGACAAACTTAAAGGGGTTTTGCCACGATGTAATGTTGATGTGGGATCCTCCAAAATGGGTATTTAATCACTTTTCTAAATATATGTTATTACAAAAAGTTAAGCCTCTGAGAGCTACAACTTTCTTTACATGCCCTTAGTTTCCTGACAGTATACATTAGATGGAGCCCAGCGGGAACTTCATGGAGTGGGAGAAAGGTGAGTACTGGTATTTTTTATTTTTAATATGCCCCATTACCTAACAATATATATACTTGGGGCCATATTACCTAACAATGTATATACTGGGGGCCATATTACCTAACAATATATATACTGGGAGCCATGTTACCTAACAATATATATATATATATATATATATATATATATATATATATATATATATATATATATACACTGAGGGCCATATTACCTGTCTATCTATATAATGGGGTCCTATTACCTGCCTATCTATATATTGGGGGCCATATAACCTAACTATACAGTATATACTGGGGGCCATATTACTTGCCTATCTATATACTGGACGGTCCTATTACCTGCCTATCTATATCCTGGGGGCCATATTACCTGCCTATATCTATACTGGGGGCCATATCACGTGCCTATAAACCTACCTAATAGGGGCCTAAAAAGGAACAAACATACAAAAAATGGGACATTACTTACTCAAAAAACACTACAATGGCTGGACTAAACTGAACCCAGGCAGCTCTAGCCTATATGCTACCTGGGAAAAATTAACAGGTGCAGATAATTTGCTGAACAACAGCTCACATACCCCACTGCTAGGGGAACAATTAGATAATAAAAAACTGCACATTAGTTTAATACCTGTTCACACCAGTATACAGTATAATGCATGGGGATATTGAACACATGCACAAATACCAATAGAACAACCACTCACACACTCTCAGGGGGGTGGTTGCTGGTACTACAATTGCATATAAATAAGGCGATACAGAAGGGTGCCATAAATACAAATATGTGTGGTGCACCAAGCTGGCTTACAAACTATTAGTGACACCCATACTATTAGATTAGGTGGGCTGCCAAACACTTTCTGGGTGTCCAATACAAAACACATGCCCCCTCCTCTCCCCAGCACTGTTGGGCATATAAAAAATATGACATACTGCAAAATTTGAAATATGAGGTATTAGTTGGTACAGGGGCCCCAATACGCAAGGGGCACTCATCTGTCTTACACGCAGAAATATTTGAAGTTTGAAATTGGTTAATTTTTCAAATTTTTCACGATACTTTGATATTTTTCACAAAATAAACAAGCATTTTTTGGACCAAAATTTCTTACTATCTTAAAGCACAATGTGTCACGAGAAAACAGTCTCTGAATCACATGGATAGGTAAATGTGTCAAAAAGCTATTCTCACATAAAGTGACACATTCCAGATTTCAAAAATGGGGCTCTGTCAGAGAGGCCAAAACTGGATGTGGCGGTAAGGGGTTAATAGGGGTTAATAGGTTTCCCCTTTAGAAGTACATTGAACCAGTTGGACTACGACAAAGCAGCATTGGATCCATTTATTTAAAAAAGTGGTCGAGGAGAGATGTTTTTTGTATTATTTTGGTGTTTTTTTTTACCATTTTATTCCAGTATTAGTATTGGAGGTGTCTGACAGACACTTCTTCATTACTAATACGAAGGATTGGTGTCAACCAGCAGTTTTTCTTCTTATCTCAAGGCTGAAACTAACTCCCCGTCACAATCAACCAAGTACCTAAAGCACCAGGTGTAGTGGGAATAGCCTGGTTACCTACAGAAACAGAACTTCTAATGTGATGGTCCGCTTCTGGGGCGGCGGTAGGTTAGTTATTTTAGAGTGGAAGAGGCCAGATATCTATGGTCCTTCCTATCCCCATAGTATCAGTCTGAAGCTCACTTTTTGACCTTGGCTGCTTATGAAAAATGAGTGGGACCGCAAGGGCGCTGATAGACCAGTTCTAAATCACTTTAAGGTAGTATAAACTGCGCCAGAATGTATGAACCTGTTCATCTACAGATCATACATACAGACGCAGTGTAGAGCCAATACAACAAGTCTGGCTCAGGCACCACCTTTACCCTGGTCTGACTGTTCTTCTGCAGATCATACATACAGACGCAGTGTAGTGCCAATACAACAAAGTCTGGCTCAGGCACCACCTTTACCCTGGTCTGGCTGTTCTTCTGCAGGTCATACATACAGAGCAGTGTAGAGCCAATACGATAAGTCTGGCTCAGGCACCACCTTTACCTTGGTCTAGTTGTTCTTCTGCAGGTCATACATACAGGCACAGTGTAGAGCCAATACCACAAGTCTGGCTCAGGCACCACCTTTACCCTGGTCTGGCTGTTCTTCTGCAGGTCATACATACAGGGCAGTGTAGAGCCAATACCACAAGTCTGGCTCAGGCACCACCTTTACCCTGGTCTGGCTGTTCTTCTGCAGGTCATACATACAGGGGAGTGTAGAGCCAATACCACAAGTCTGGCTCAGGCACCACCTTTACCTGGTCTGGCTGTTCTTCTGCAGGTCAATACATACAGGTGCAGTGTAGAGCCAATGAGACAAGTCTGTCTCAGGCACCACCTTTAACCTATTCTGGCTGTTCTAAATGTTCTGCACCTAGGTTTGGCATCAAAGAATTATAAATGTGTCTACTTCTACAAATGTGGTGTGACACCCCCAAAACGCCCAAAATCTTTGGAGCATAAAAAAGTGTTGTGCCTATTGTGCTAAAGTTTGGAGTGTAACTGTTCATACATCTATAGAACAGGGTTTACTACTTCTTTTTGGCGGCAGAAAACTGGCGCAGCCCTGTTCTCACCTGTCGCCCCAAGTGTTTTTTTTTTAAATTATTTATTTATTGAAAGTCCACTGGGCACTGTCCAATGAGAATTCCACTATAATCAATTAATAATTAAAATTAAGACGTGAAGTAATCCCCATTTTTCATAACCAGTGAAGGTAAAACTAACAGCTGCAGGTTTATACTATCAGGATGGGAAGATCCATGGATGTTAATCTCTTCCCATCAAAAAAATACTAGCCCTCTGCTAAGCCAGAAGTGGACCATTATATTAGAATATCCACTTCTGATGGTAACCCAACTAAGATAATAACAAGAGGGGGTGAGTGTGAGCCTTGGGGTGATGGATATCACTGCTGGCTGAAAACAAGTCTTAGTGATAGTAATAGAGAGATGTTTGTCAGATACTTGTTTGTATAGAAAAGATAAGGGAGATGACCCCAGTCAACAGGAACTATCCCCTCCAGATAGCAGTGACACCAACTTTTAGACCAAAACCTTTCCTTCTCAGGAGGCATAGTTATTTTGTTATGCATTACAAATGCGCATAAAAAAATAATTTAACAATGTATGCTTTTAAATTATGCTAATCATTATCATTGATCAAAAATACATTTCTTCTCACAAAAAGTGCACATTTTAACATGCATTTCCAAATATGTTTTTAATGGGTTTTAAATTAACTACAAAAAAGTTTTGTGACATCGGTGACTCACACGATTGGCAGGCGCCGACCAACTCACTGCATTCACCTCGCGGTTATCTCTTCTGCTAGGCCTTGTAAATAGCTTGATGGCTGCAAACACCTTGCTGCTCTGGTTCCACCCGGCTATAGGAAGGCATGGTCACCCTCTGCTGGAGTTTAACCCCACAGTGTCTGGCTGTGTTTGACTTCCCCAGCTTATTCACCACTGCAGTGTGTTTATGAGGCAGCTTGTCGATACACACCTTGCCTAAACGTTGGTTCCCAATTGCTCTTTATCCTGGTTCCTATAAAGTGTTGTACTGTTCGTCTGCTTCCTGGTTACTGACCCCGGCTTGTCTCATTGTCCTGTATACTCTCTCCACCCCTGATCTGCACTGCCTGCCCTCACTCCAGACCACTTGACCACATCTCTGTCTCTTCCCTAGTGCCTGGAACTGGCGTCTTTGACTCCTCGGCCAGCTGCCACTGGAGTGGCACCTGGTGACTACCTGCACCCAAGCCTATCCTCAGGGTAAGCCTGGCCAGCGGCGCAGTGGGTCCACACCCGTAGCATTACAAGCAGTGTCGGACTGGATTTCCTAGGGCCCACAAGTGGAGTCGACTCTAGGGGCCCTGCAGTTGAGCTGTTTCTTGGTCCACCCTACAGCTACTAAAAATGACTGTACCTGCCCCCTATACTCTCCTTCTTGCTTTTACCACTTTTTCTATGCTTTTTTTTTACCTCTTCTGAATATGTACATGCAGTTAAAAAACAACTTCAGATCTAACATGCTCAGGGGCCCTCCGGGGATTCCCCCTATTCCCCTGTGGGCCAGTCCAAGCCTGATTACAAGTTACATGTAATAGCGCTCTAGTGTTTCTAAAAATTGCCTCTAAATTGATTAGAATAGAAAAGAGGGGACCAATGCGAATAAACTTTGCACTGGACACACCAACCAGCACCATCACCAAACACTAATCTTTGAAGAACAGTCACATCGTTCACATAGAGTAAGCACTTGACCTCTCTGGATTTTTCAAAACAGACTCCACTAAGAGTTTTATAACACAAAGAGGTGATAGAAATCAGCCTTACCTGACCCCAAAGATGACTGTGAAAGGGTCAGGCTTTCAGCTATTTACCAGCATTGTGTTGAAAATATGAAATCATATGAGGTTCACAAACGAGCAGAAAATGTTGATACCCAGGGCTGCAGGGACATGGAGGTCTTCAACAGTGTCCTGATGAGGACAAAACTGTCTGCTGCACTGTCCAGGAATTTCAATAGTCTGATCTGGGTTGCTGATTAATCCAATGATAGCCTTTAGCCAAATAGTCAATATCTTGGCAACAATCTTGTAGTCCATATTCATAAGAGAGATAGGATGCAAGTTTTCAAATTCTATCGCTCTCCCTTCTGCTTATACCAGATTTTAATTATTTCTTCTTTCAAAAACAAAGCCCTCTGCCTCCATCACTATATCCCTATACAGTTCTATCCCCCTGAGGTCCCACAGCTGGGAGACCATCGCTACTCAGAGTCCGGCCAGACTTGAAGGATTTAGCTTCAGATTGTAGCATATCCATGATTTGTATCTGATTTACCTGCAGGATCAGGATCACGGCCTTGTGCCGTGGCTATGGTCAATCTTGACTAGGAAAAGACATTTGACTTTGTGTTTCACATGTTTTGTGAAAGTTTGGGCTAAGGAAAATTGTTTGCCATATGTTAACCTTATCTACTGTAATAATTTTATTTCCTCCTATTGTTTTGTTATAAACGGGCTAAAAGGGTTTTTTGGGTTCCCCTGGGCAAAAAGGGCTTTAGCACCCCTCACCTCCCCCATGGAAAATTTAAAAACCAGTTCTTTATCCTTCCCCCCCTTCTTGTTTTTTCAGGAGGGCCCCCTGTGCAGTTCCAAAACCCTTACTCAGCCCTGACTACAGAGCAGAATCTAGAGATCAGAGAAATCTCCTTTCCTGGTCAAGAATGTAAAATAGCATAGTGCTCACTTTACAAAAGAAACATGACAAAGGTTTTCAAAAGGTGGGCACACAAAAAAAAAAACGACTGGGTGGGACTGCAATACCCCGAAAGATACAAGGTTGGGGATTTAGTTTAGAGAAAAAAACGGCTCGGAGGGACATAATAAATAGTTTAAATAAATTTTAAAAGGCAATAAGAGATCTCCAAAAAAAATTTAATACCCAGGATTGACTAAACAAGGGGGGCCCGCAAAGGGAAAAGGCTAATAAACTTTCAAAGGGAAAACTTTATGTTAAGCATGAACGTGGAACCCGCCAGAGGAAATTTCAGGTGAATTCACAGAATTTAAAAAAGGGCTTGATCATTTCTTAGTTTTAATAAATAACATTTTTAGTAACCCGGATTCTGGAAAGGTCGTTGATCCAGGGATTTATTCTGATTGCCAGATTGGGGGTCGGGGAAGGGAAATTTTTTCCCTAAAATTGGATTATTGGATTTTGCTCATGGGGTTTTTGCTTTCCTCCCCGGGTCAACACTGTAGAAAAGTTGGAAAGAACTGGGAAAGGAAAGTCTGTCTTTTTTTTGGGGCCCTTACAAAAAATATGAAAATATGTAACTATGGGAACTATTTACTGATGTGCTGCTTCACGGGGGGTGATAGGGTAAGTAAAGTGTTGAAAAGTTTCTGTATGTAGGGCCCGGGGTCCCCTTGGTGAGGGAGGAGTATTTGCTTTTGTGATAAAACCTGGGCATTTTTTTTAAGGCCCCTTTTTAAAGGGTCGGGAAAATTGATTTACAGGGTTTTTTATTTCCCAAAAGGTTTGGGACCAGAAAGACCCGTTTCCCTTTCCCTTTTAGGAAAAACTAATTTTCATTGGGAAAGTTTTCCCAGTCAACTGGCAGTCTCTGCAATGTGAAACAGTACCCTTTAGAGTACTCTGCGGAGATATTTCTTAAACGGCGGAGTTTTTCCCCTTTTCCACCCAAATTTCTCATTAATTTGCAAAAAATTTTCTTGGGCCAATTTTTAAAAGGGAAAAAAAGGGGTTCCAGGTTCCCTGACCCCCCGGCCCCCCTCTTAAAACCCCCTGTTTTAAATTAAAAAAACCCAAACCCTTGGGGTCCTTTAAAAATGGTTCACCCGGGGTAAGCTTTAAAATTTTAAATTTCCTTTTTTAAAATGTTTAAAAGAGTTGTATGTAAAATGCGTACTAATAATACTGCTTATGTATGCAACCTAAAATTTACAAATTTCACGTTTTCTCGGATCGCTCCCCCTTTCTGTTTCTAAAAATTAGTTTTTAAATAGGTAGGTTGCATTTCCCTTTCATATTTCAGCCCCAGTTCAACAGCTTTTCTAACCACAATGATTAGCTTTAAACATGTCGGCAAGGTAAATACAGTAAAGACTATTACCAAATACATTGCTGTTCTAATTTTGCTTACTTTCAGAGCCAGAGCAGTTCTTATCTCCTGCTTGTGTACATAAACTTCTCTAGTTTACAGGCCACCCCTCTCTGCTGTAGAGCAAGGGTCGGGGGGTGAGTCACTCCGTTGTGTCTTACACAGCCAGGGGCTTTTTTATGTTTCTAACTGACAAATGTTAACCCTTTAGGGCTCTGTAGCTTTGTGTCCTGCTATTTAAAACCTTCCATTATCAATTTCCCCTAACAGGCCCAAGAATAGCGATCTGATATGCAATCCTGCAACCCGCCCACAGCCTAACAGGGAGGGGGGGTTGAAACTGGTGTGCAAGTAAAAATCGCACATTGAGAACACCCCTTTAAAGAGGAAGACAAGAATAAAAAAAAATGAAGACATTGACCAAGCAAGGAATGCTGGTAGCATTAGAGCATTTAGCTCTAAAAGTTTAGAACTGAACTCAGCTCTGGAGAATACTAGAAGCTGTAGCTTGGAGTAAGTATAAGATAAGTAATGTCATGAATTTGCTAGGAAGAACACACCTAAGATATATGGGCGAAATGTGTGTTGGGGCGCACATACATGATCTGCATCCCTTGCCTTCATATTTTGTAGCACTTTATATGTGTTTTTTATGTATGTTACTATTTCTTGTGTTTGTTTGAACATCTTTGAAATTTAATATATTGTTACTCATGTGTTTACTAATCTTTGGGAGTGTGGATATGTTAATTAAAATTTTTTATCCTTCTTGTACTTTGAAGTTAAAAAATTTTGTAATTATTTGTAATCATGTATTAATAATGAGTATTATTTTATCTGTTGTGTTTCAGTGTGTTATTTGCAGGTACTACTTTATGTGGAAAGAAGATAAACCTTTGATGTATGTTTATGTAAAAGGTACTTTACAATGTGCTAACAACAATTAAAAAAATGAAAATACAAATTAAAATAAATATTCAAACATTAACAGAAAAATCTTCAATATTTGATTAAAAATAAGCATTTATTTGACCATTTAAGCTTCTCTACCAGCAAAGTGTAAAGAAATATATACTTCATTTCATATACAAAACTTATATATGTACAATTGTAACAAAATTGATTGTAACAAGTAACTAGAATATGCGCCGACGGATATTTCTGTTTGTAATGTAAATTTCTCACTTTGTCCCAAAGAGGTTTCTCCACGCAAACTTATATTCAGGAAACTGTTAACAATTGATTGCACTTGTACAGTGTGAGTGACTGCTGGAATGTGGTACAAAGTCATAACACTTAGTGGTGGTCCCTTTGCTCTCAGTAAGGATAGCTAATTTTGAGCGGTGCAACCAACTTTCCAGGAGGATAAAGCTTATGAGGGATATGTATGAAAACTGTCTAGGTGTAAGACTTTCTTTGTTGCCCATAGCAACCAATCAGAGCTCAGATTTCATATCATATAGTCCTCTGGAAAAGGAAAGGGGTGCTCGATTGGTTGCTGCAATGGTGCCAATGGGGCAGTATGGGCAGTACTCCTGTCAGGGGCACTAATCATAAAGGGGGCCCACTGATATGTTAAAAAATATGCAAATCCTTTTCACTTTGCAAAGCTCCTGCGGGCTACATTGTGAATTGAGGATAACTACATCCAATAGAGTGCACTGTGGAGTTCCTCAGCTCTTTTCCCATAAGCCTTTGCTTTATGCAAAATAGGAACTAGTAATGGGTGGGGGCACCATTTGATTTGGCTGTATGGGCCCTGAAATGGTTAATAGATGACTGATGGCAGCCCTGGGTTGCTGTGGGCACCAACGAAAGTCTTAGAGCTAGACAGTTTTCATACATGTGGCCCTCTGTCCACCATCACAATAATTTCTTGTTTTGATTATTCCAAAGCATTTAAAATAAAAAAAAAAATCAACTTTGCAGACAACCTTCATTAAAAAATTACCACTGTTTTCCATGTCTTTACGGTAACAGACTACAAATCCTGTGTAGTCCTATCCTGCAGTCATACAATCATCCACCTGTCTTCTACTTCTTGCTAACCAAAATTTTGTTAGAAAAATGTAGAAAGGAATATGACTGCAGGCTCAGACTACACAGAGTTTTTTTGTAGTCTGTTATTCAGGAGACACTTAGGGCGACATGATTGATTTTTGCCACCCATGTGCCATTTTTTTTTGCTCGCATTTGTAGTGTACAATGCGCCTGAATCTAGGAACCTGCTCTACTGCAGGTCATAAATTTAATGCTTTCTAGCTACAAAGCGACAATTGTAGAAGAGGACTTTTCTTGATGGCAAAACCCCTTTAAGTCTACATGCACACAGCACAAGAATAAATACTTGTCGGATTCTAATCAGAATCCGTCCAGTATTTTAAACTCGATTTTCATTTTTGTCCTGTTTATTTGCCACATTTTTTGGATTTCAGATGTCCCAGTCAATTGAAGAGCACTATAATCTGCTGTTTTCAAGTGAAATATGGCGGATTACAGAACATATTTTAAGTTTTTTGACGCAGTCTTTGGATTTGAAGTCTGACCTCAGTAATACCGAGCTGTGTAGACTACAGCTTGGACTTTCTATTAAGGTGTAAGGGGATTCTAAATACTAAATCCGATTAAAAGTCCGACTGTAAATGACTGTCGTGTAGATATAGCTAAAGTCTCCATAGGAGCTGTAGAGACCACAAAATTTAATTTTTTTTACATAGACTATTTGCAAAGTTGCCTCATTTTTCAATTTAGATACATTAAACAATATAAAATTTGGTAGCAAAGACAGACGTTACCTTTAAGAACAAGTAACATAATCATGAGTCTCTTGATTTGAAGGATCTGCCTTGGTGAGCCAACTTGTTGCTCCTGATAGTTTTGTAGGCTGAAGATGGAGATTTCAGCATCAACAAGCTCTGAATTATGGCAGTCTTAGGGAAGTGCACACTGAATATCTCCATATTACAGCGACATGGAAGCATCATATGGCAGAGCACGGATTGTCCATGACTCTATATTAGAGAAGTCAAAGGAATTCTTTGAACCATTATGAAGATAGCATACATGGAGCCCTATGCTCAAGTGCCATACAAAAGAAGCATCTTACCAACATCTTACTATTAGAATACCGCATGGCAATAAGTCCGGAAGTTGGAGCCTTTAGCCCTCAGCTTTTCAGCAGGACATGTGGGAGAAGTTGTCTTATTAGGGCAGATCCTCTTTTGTGGCGTTGTTTACAGAATATTTGTCTCCAATGAGCACAAGTCCTTAGTATCATTGTCTTATCCTTTTTTCATATGCACTGTCTCATAAAAAGTTTCTATACCATAAGGATGGTTTCACATGAAAGTAATATGGCTATAACAACCCAACACTCGATTCTGCTCTTTTTGACTCTGTAGATCCTCAGCTAGTCTGCGTGGAAGGCATACATTAGACCCTTTAATAAGACAGTACTATGGATATAAAAAACTGGCCCACACAAGAGAACTAGTATCTGAAATATATAAATTGATTGAAGTTTGGCTGGTAAAGGTAAAATATTAAAAATACGTGGTATTTCCTCTCAAGCACCGACAAGCAATGCCCTCCTTTCTGCATTGTTAAAAGGGTTGTCTAGAATACAAAAAAGTTCTGTTTTTTATCTGGAAACAGCACCACTCCAGTCCATAGGCTGTGTCTGGTATTGCATTTCATCCCTGTGCAGCAACATTATTGCCAATGAACAGTATAGTGCTGTTTTTGTGTGTGTGTGTGTGTGGTGGGGGGAGGGAGGGGTGAACAGACTTTTTTGCGATACCAGACAACCCCCTTTAAATAGTGGAGAAAGGCATTGAAAACAAGTAATAAAAAAGTATACAAAGAGTGCATGGGTATGCGGCAGTGACAATTAGCTGGTGCTACATACATTTCAAACAAAAAGTGGTAACAACATGTATCATAAAATTCACCCTCCCAGTAGAGAGTGCCAAAACAGACGGAAACAGTAAGACACTAGAATCCATCCCTTTTACTGTAGGGTAAATTCCATATGAACAACTCTACAGGGTCGCCCCAAATGCAAACAAACATATATTGTATATCCCACTGTAAACCTGTATATGAAAGAGGATGCTATAGACAGAAATTCTATAAAACTTATGGAATGATGATAATTTACACCATAATTTTCTAGTTTTTGGAAAATACAACATATTTGCATTTCATAAAAAAATAAATTATGTATACATTTTTGTAGGAAGGTTTAATTTTTTATATGGTTTGCTAATTTTATGAGTTATATCATGTACAGTGATGACTCCTTTATGATTAAGATGTTTTTGTGATACTGGCCATGCGGGTAGCAAATAAAACCATGCTCATGGCATTGCCTAGAAAAAAAAGTTACCTGTAGGCATCAAAGATCACATATATAACTCACCACTGTTAAGAACCAACATAGTAATGGTCCATACAGAGCTAAACAAAGTGAACTCTTTTAGTTGCATTAATTTGTCCAACATAGTCATAATTCGGCTTTTTTTTTTTTTTTTTACCAAGGCCAAAGATTCAGTTTGCTGCTCTAACCCTGTATCTGTATACTTTGGCCAGGGTATAATGGTTTGTAGAAGCCCCTATACATAAATGGGAAACATGATGTAAAACAATGGACAATCCAAAAATTAAGGCTAGCCTCATACTTTCTATCTACCTTGGTGGTTGTTCCCTTTCTCGCAACTTTGAATTTAAATTATGTAAAAGAGTGAAAATATCTCAGTGCAGAACTACTCTCCATACAGGATTACATGGTAATACTGATTATGAAGTGAGTCTTGATTATTGGATTTGTTCAGTTGGCTTAATTGTACCTCTTTATTTTACCAGCTCCCCCTTTAGAACAAGAAGATAAATTGCATGGCCTATACAGACAGAGAAATGTATGTAATAAAGTGCTGCTTTCACATCTATGTAGAGCCCAGAGTCGTACAAATTTGCATCTAATGGTGCTACTTGTCAATACCCCTTGGTAAAAGATGTGCTAAATGTGATCAAATTATGAAATAACCTTTATCTATAGGTGCGTAGGTGTTTGGGGTGCATTAAAAGTATCATCTGGGACTTGGTGCCTGGGGGCATCCAAAAACTACCTGTCAAATAAGAAAACACCAGTGTTATAAGTAGCACATCAAATGTGACAGTCTAGACTCTGTGGTTAGCCAAGAGGGCCTGTGAGTGAGCCTTTAAGGGCACCACACTCAGTACCAAATGCTACTTGACTCCTTATTTAGCCAACAAATCTTAAACACAAGACAAACAAATTAATGAAAATTTGTTTCACATGCATTACACCAATAGACCAATGTTCTTAGGAAACATATTTCCCTTGTATTAAACACTGGAGCTGGAAATAGGGATCTATAATAAGTTATCTCAAATTTCATTGATCACATCTAGTTGTAAAATGACCTCATAAGTTTGGGAAGACGGAGTTCAGGGAATTTATAATTCATTCCATTTACTCTTATTTTGTGACCTTGGCCTTGTACCATGTGAGGAGATGATACAGATAAGACTGAGGACACGTTTGGGTGTAAGGGGCTATCATTAGGGTTATCAGAATTGTAGTTGCATCTATATTTGCACTACATAGTTGAGGACTTCCTCAATGACATTTCTTAGCTCTCTGCTCACAGTCCATCTATAGACGTAGTCAACAGTGCAAGCCTTTCGGCATACCTAAAAGCATTCTCCTCCCTTTGAAGATAAGTGGTTCCACAAACAAAATGATACATAGATAATAAAAATATACAGAATACTCTTTTTCTAATTTTCCCCTATGATGGTATAACATACAAAAGAAGGAGAAAGAATTATGTACAGTGAGAATCTTACACACCTCTGTTAGAGGTAAGTGATTCTCAAAAATAAAAAAAAAAATCATAAAGTTTTTTTTGTTCATGTTATCATGGATCCTCTACATTGCCCTTTGACAATGGCATGGAACTGGTCTTCTTGGATAAAAGTTGTAGAAGTATAAATGCTCCATCTGAAGTAATATTTCATCACATATTTAGTTCACGTGTTGTTAGGATGCTCTTAGTCTCCTTACAATTTTGCATAGTTCATTGCACCACAATATAAATGGCTTGTAAAGCCATCGTCGAGGTTGTGCTGTTATGACTATCTAGTCATTTTCATATATTGATGGAAAACCTCAGGCATTATCTGTTTTTTTCACAATATTGCTCATCAGCACTGGAAGAGTTGAAAAGTTGGAAGACTAAGGAAATTTTGTGCTTTGTCGATGCCTTAGTATATAAAAGGAATGTCCCTAGAGTTGTCTAAGAAGATAGTATTTCACCTAAGTCAAGATTAAACACTCTTGGAAACATGTTTATGAAACATCTTGCTTATGCTTATTATCTGGACCCTTGTCCAGCCAAGAGCTCTTCCAAAGTTCCTTCCTCTAAAGCAGAACTATAACGTGGGTGATCTGTGGATAGATTTGCAAGGAGTCTTGTGGCTTCACGACTGGGGCACATCACATACCGATTGGTGTTCTCAGGTTGATGGACATCGGCTGTGACAGAAGTGGCTTTTAAAAATAGGTCATCTCCAAAATCCTTGGCATCCAAACCACCTACAGCTCCAAGTTCACCATCATCACTAAAAGAAGAGGAAAGGGGCTCTTCCATGTTGACATAGAGAATTTCTTCAGGGTCTTTGGCTGGAGGTAAGTTCTTAAGAATTTTCTCCAGTTCTCCATGGAGTGTTTCAAAAGTTGGACGATCCTTGGAGTTTAATTGCCAACAACTGGCCATCAACTCATACCTAGAAAGAAGACAGAGATTGCTGATCACCAAAAAAATTCTGAAACTGAAAAGTAAGTTATTGACTGAAGAAAGTGTAAAGGACATGCGTATAATTTGCAGCCCAAAATATTATTGTTCATCACACTGTAAGTGATAAGAATATCTGTCTCTGTTTTGCAGTTGGATGTGGGATTGGGTGACACAAGATCAAGCAAAGAATTATTAAAATTTAGTTTTAATCATAAAAGAGGAAGAAAAATCAAATTTCCGCATGCAGTTTTTGAACCTCTTTTTTAATCTGAGGCAAATACAACCCAGGATATAAAAAGTAGAAACAATAAGTATTCAAAACCTACACCAAGACTTCATGAGTAGTTCCAGATGGTTCTTAAAAGAGCTCTCTAGAACTTTACAATACTTGGGATAAGGCATCAATGTTTGACCAATGAGAGTGCTAACTCTCAGACTCCTACCAACAGGGACATCTCCTCTTTGTCATTTACAAAAGTATAGCAAGTATAGCCACTCATCCACACAGGCAACTTAGCCTGGCTGTATAACCAGTTCCATTCAAATTATTGGAATTAACTGCAGTACACGGCAAGGTTCTCAAAATAGGGGATCGACTATGAACCGTGACATGAAGACACCTTTGTTGTGCTGATTGGTGAGGATCCTGAAACTAAACCCCCATCTATTAAACACGTATGGCTTGTCCTAAGCTTGAGTAGTCCAAGTTATCCTAGTTATGTGCTCATAGATATATACTGATATTACTTATACACAAAATACAAAAAATAAGTGTAGAAGTAACAGGTCTGAAGTTACCTTACAAACAGTTCAATACTAGTGTACCGTTGAACACTATTTTACTAGCTACACAAAAAGTGGAGTAGCCTTTTAAGGCAAAATTATTTTACATATTTTGTACTGTGCCAAAGCTAGGATCTATATGTTAGTTTATTCTTCTCTATACCTCCATTCATATTGATGGTTTCCAAGTTCAAATCTCCCCATATACCCTGTTTGTTCAGCATTTGTACAGACTGCTTGGGTGTTTTATACTATACTAATCAAAGCTTTGTATGCATATATTTGTTATTCTGGGAGAATCATAGTGGACTACATTGTGGCACACCAACACTTACACATTCCTTCTCATATCATGTGGTTTGGACTTCAAAAGCTTCTGTCGGGAATCTCATATTTTGTCAGATGTTCTAGATGGCTTGACTAACAGGATGTGGTTTAATGTCTTTCAGATCAGGAATGAAATAATTTCCCATTCTGGTTCAAAACCAAGGTGGATGGCAACCAGTGATCTGAGGCAAGTTAATGATTATGGGTTGCTGACCATGTAAAGGAATCTCAAAACTTGACGGCAATAAATTTAAAAAAATGTATTGGAATTTTGCCAAAAAATTGTAAGCGTTATTACAATTCACTTTATGAAAAGTAACGTGAGTCATTAAAAAAATTCTGAAATATTTGGAAATTTATTACCGCACCCTTTGGGTTTGTAGGCATGACCCTACAAACACAAAGCAGTACATACAGTAATGTATAGACCTGTACACAATCACTAATGCTAGCCACACCATTACTACTATTGTTTGTGACTTTTTGTTTTGAAAATTGAACTAATAATTTTAAAAAATATATAAAATTAGCATGAGGCAATAATTACTAATCAGAAGGAATAAACCTATATACATACAAAATTAGTGGCACATAGTTGTACAGAATCTGCTAACTAAAGTGTCAGCCAACAGGTCAACAATAATCATTGTGAGAATTCTACTCAATTAGCTCTATGGTCAGCAGTAGAGGTATACATAAAAAGGAATATAGAGTAGTATTTTTCTGCACAGAGTAGGAAGGATGGAGTTTCTTCACACTTATCAGGTTATTGCTGATAATATTTACACTTCTCAGACCAGAGATGACCAGAAAGAAGGACCATCAAGCAATCCTTTCACTGCTGTGCTATCAGAGCTCCCAGAAGGGAAGTCAGAGAGATTAATGTACATAGGGAAACTTTAAAAAATTATACAAAAAAATACCAACCACCCAATTAAAAAAAATCGAAATACTAATCATATATTGCTTGTCAGTATATGAAATGAAAAAGTTTTATGGTAGTGTAAGGACTTGTACTAGGAATTGAATAAAATGTGCCAGATTGTACCTTGTAGGGATACAAATTTTTTTTTACCCCCTTAATTTATATATTTTAAAATATTTTATAATTATATTTAAAAATATATTATATAAATATATATTTTCTTTTTATTTTTTTTTAGAGGCCATTAATTCCAGGGCGCTTACATTTAAGGGATTACATAAAAACAAATATTGAACAAATACAATGGTGACAAAAATACTAGAAAAATGAAAAAGAGAGGAAAGAGGACCCTCCCGCGAGGGCTTACAATTACAAGGAAGAAGGGGAGAGACGAAGGGGGGGGCAGACATGCGCGGGCCGGTGTATAGTGGTGGGGTTTTTGTGGGTTGTAGGCTATCCTGAAGAGATGGAGTTATCCTTGCTTTAAGAGTAAAGTTGGGAGATCGATGTTTGGGTTAATGAGTTCAGAGTGTGGTGAAGCACGGGAGAAGTCTTGGAGACGGTTATGTGAGGAGTATAAAGGGAGCATAGAAGAAGGTCCTGATGAGGAGCGTATGATTGCGTAGGGTAGGTATTGAAATTAGGAAGAGATGTATGGAGTAGGGAGAGGTTATGGAGACCTTGTAGGTCAGGGTTATATTTGAACTGAATTCGTTGGGCAATGGGAGCCTCATGAAGGGATAGCAAGGGAGAGTGCAGAGGATGTAGCAATGAGAGAGGTGAATCAGACTGGCAGTCAGTTTAGGATGGATTGGAGGGTATGCGAGGTGCTAATGGGATGCCACTAGAGAAGGATGTGCAGTAGTCAAGGCGGGATACTGAGGCGTGGACTAGCATTCTAGTAGTGTCAGAGTTGAGGAATATATATATATATTAATAGTGTGGTTCTTCTTGAAACATGTTTGCTCTATCAGTAAATATATAGAAAATACAATGGGAAAGAACTTAGATCATATATTTCTGTTCCTATAAAACAAAATAAAAGATACTCACAATCCATCCAGGCAATCTGGTGGCTGCTTTAGTCGATTTCCTTGCCTCAAGTAGTCATAGATTTCACTGTTTTCCACCCCAGGATATGGCGTTTGGCCCCGTGTAGCAATTTCCCACATGGTAACTCCAAAGGACCACTGACAATAGAAAAACATTAGCCCCATCGTAAAAATTAGAAATGATTCTTTTTTAATTACTTAAAAAAAACCTTGCCTCCCTTTCCCTCCCCCTGACAAACAGATGATCTTACAAAGTCTCTTGGTTCACTTTCACTGCAGTGTCTCTATAGGTGAAATTAAGCATTACACAACTCTCGTTAAAAATTAATAGTTTGTCTGTGTAATATGTGACATTATGGAACTTCCTGAAGTGTTTTTTGGAGATGAAGGTCATAAAGAGACCCAGGGTAAAGGATGTGTATGGTTAAAAAATCAATTTTCATATATCATGTTAGGAAATTCTGAGATGATAGAGAGGTCCTCTGTTCAGGGCCTTCATTCTTTGACTGGAAGGAAGAATGTCTTTTGTGATGGAGGACCTATCTTGTCCTGCATTACACATACAACCCATTGATTTGTACAGGCACTGTGCAATGCTTCATTGATCCTGTGGTGGCACTGCAAGGAAACTAAACACATATAGCAATGTTTATCTATTACAGCTTAGAACTAGGAGTTTCAGCTTGGGACACTGTTTGAATTATTACAAAGGAACCAAGTAGGAATTTTCCAAAGCAAAGAGCCAACATTTACATTTGAATGTGTTTAACCTATCTAAAAGCTGCTATTACTTCTTGAAGAAGAAATATATATCTGTAATATATGTTTTAGGATTTTAAGACATGCTGGTTCCAATTTGATTAATCTGTTCTATGAAGCTGAATAACATATGACTTTACAGATTTGCATAGGGACTTGACTCACCACATCACTCTTGGTGGTGTACACGCGGTCTGCCAGGCTTTCTATTGCAATCCACTTGACTGGCATCTTGGCGATACGTCCCTGGCGGTAGTAGTCCCCATTGTAGATCTTCTTGGACAAACCAAAATCTGCCACACAGACGTTCATGTTCTCATTCAACCTGGGTTAAGTAACAAAGATTAAAGTGTGAGATGAAGAGACCAAAAGCTGAAGGACAAAGAAATGGTCAGTGAGGTGGTAAACACATCCAGGCTCCAACACACTAGAGTCAATAGTCCACTCAGCCACAAAGGTAAGTAGGATTATAAGAATGGTCATAGGTTAAGGTAAGAGATAAAATATCACAAGGGTTAGCTACTTGGTATAGCCTCTGCTATGACTAAGAATGCTTCGGTGCTTGAACGCGTCAGATGCAATGCCTCTCTGATATCATGTGCATGTGTGTTTTATGACATCTAAGAAATATAGGATGTTATTTTACCATACCATTGGCCTTTATGTTGACCCATTTGGACTTTAACTACTGGGTGCAGTTACAGTTTTGGCACCAAAACACAAATCGACCCAGTTACGCCTTTGATTTATGTAGGGTCACATGGGTTATATGGATTTAGAGGGCACTGGAACATGAGGAGAGATTGTGCTTTGATGTAACACAGGTATGTATAGCATACATCTATAGATCCTTGAACTTGACATCAAGATCAGGCACTAAATTCTCGAACTAAATGTACTCCCAGAATTCACTGAAAAACACTATTGTAGGGACCAGTTATAATTTTCCCATCAAGGCCAAGAAGATCAATGATATTCCTTGGAAGATGCAATTAAAGGCCACCATTTTATCTGCATCCAATATCTTCAGCGTGGAACCTTACCCCGACAAGATATTATTCATACAATTGCAATAAGTAAAAATCACTTCTACATTGTTGAAGGTAATTATTATTCCTATTATTGTATAGATAATAATCCTTCTATTCCAAGAAGCTTACATGCAATTCCGAGCAGCCAGGTCTCGGTGGATGAAGTTCTTGCTGCTTAGATACTCCATGCCACTAGCTATATCTGTCATGAACTTCACCAGCATCTGAGTTGGAAGGTACTGGAAAAAAAAAAGGAATAAACCAGGTCACAAAATGTTACCAATTTCAGAAGTTATGTTCTACATAAATGGATAAGGATAACATTTCTCTAAGATGCTCCAACACAGGGACCGATACTACTGATACTACTGATAGTACTATATGTTTTCATAACCAGTAAGTTTGTCCTGTTATTGTAAGTAATAATTGTGAAGCAACTTTTCTTAGAACTCAGCAATATTCTGTTCCTCTGCTAATCTTCTTGAAAATGTATTAACCCCTCAGCGCACCAGGACATACCAGTGCATTCTGACAGTGCTAAGGGGTGTTTAGCAGGCTCAGCAAGTTAGATCACTCAAAATGCATTGGGAGTTAGATACAAATGGCACCCGCCTGTACATACTGTAATTCCGGCCATTTCACCATTTAGACTCCACGGTAAATGCTACCACTGTGTCTAAATGAATGTGGGGCTGTGGTCTATTGCGTCCCACGAATGTCCCCCCATGATGCGATCGCTGGGTGTCGTCCAGTTGCAATGGCAGCCAGAGGCTTAGTGAAGACCTCTGTAGAAGCCATGTTTCTACTCCTTTTATATCCTGTATTATGTAGATCAGTGTAACTACTACAAACTGCAATATAGTAAGTGATCACATGTTCAAGTCCCTAAGGGGAACTTAAAATTAATGTAAAAATTTTTTTTAAAATGTTTAAAAAATAATATTAATACAAAAATGAAAAAAACCCTTTCCCATTATTATATAAATTATAAAAAATATATAAAAATAAACAATACAAAATTAACATAATGGGTATCACTACATCAGTAAAAAAAATGACTTAAAGTAATCTCTCCTGTAATGTGAATGCCATAAAAAAAACAATAGAATTCAGGGTTTTTTGTCATTTTGCGAGAAAAAAATAAATAAAAAAAAGTTTAAAAAGGAAAAAAATCCAAATTGGTATCAGTAAAAAGTAGACCTGATCCTGCATAAAATGAGCCATAACACAGTTCTATCGGAGTAAAAAAAATGTTATTGGTCTTAGAAAATGGCAATATGAAGCCTTTTTTTTTAAACAAAATATTTTTTAAAAGTTGTAACAGATAACAAATACAATGTAAATTTCGTATCACTGAATCATACTGACCCACGAAATAAAGATAACATCAGTTATCATGTTTAATGAACTGTGTAAAAACACCTTCCCACCCAAAAAAAAACCCGAATTGTGCAATTGTGTTATTTTTCCAGTTCAACCCCACAAAAAAATGTTTTTTTTAGCTCCTCAATATGTTATGCATATGGTGCATACTGGACCATTAAAAACAGCTTGTCTCACAAAAAACAACCTGTGGCATGAACAACAGTTATGATTGTGGAGAGTAAAAAAAAAGAAACAATAAACATAAATGGGTTGAACACTAAGGCCGTGTTCACACGGCTTATTCAAGCCATAATTGCGGGCCGGATCCCGCCCGCAATATGGCTTGAATAAGGGGCGGGGTCGGCGGCGGGACGGGGGCGCGGTGGGGGAGCTGCCCGCCGGCCCCATAGACAATGCATTATTTACGGCCCATACGCGCCGTAAATAATGTGCATGTCACTTTCTCCCCCCGCGGCGGATTCGCTGAGCGGGGAGGAGCGACAGAATCCACAGTTCTCTATGAGAGCAGTGGATTACCGTAATGACAGGGACGGATCGGAGCCGTACTGCAGCACAAATCCGGCGCGCAGTACGGCTCCAATCCGCGGCCAAATAAGCCGTGTGAACATGGCCTAAGAGGTTGGTAAATTAACAAGTAGGTGTTACTGTTCAATAGGGTGTGCACACTCAGGCACTGCCAACACTGACTGAATGGCTGCAGACTTTATAGGGGCACACCCTAATAACAGAGAGGATTATTATAGTTGTCAAACAATTAATAGAATTTCAGTGGTAGTAAACAGAGGACCCCACATTGCCATTAATATGACTACATACCAGGGGAGCATCTCCAAGACGAGAGTACAGAAGGAAACTGTGCAGATCTCCGTGCTTCATGAATGGCAAAATAACGACAGGTGATGGGTATCCTTCATTCTCTGTGTTCTGAAGACAAACCCCTGGATGGTGGAAAGAAGGACAAGGTCATGATGCAACATTCAGCTTAAAAAATCTGGCTTTTCATTTTTGTGCAAAGTCCGTCAACTAATACTTAGTCTAAAAATGCTAGATAAGTCTAAAGATGCGGCAAATTATCAAACAGCAGAAGCCACTGTAATAAATCTGGGGCACTTTCAGAAGCTCATCTGAGTTTACACTGTCTAATTTTTAGACAGCGATAGTAAATGTGCCCTAGTATGTCTTTAATAGATGTGAAATAAGAGTATGTGCCTCCTAAACCTTTCAGTGCTCTATGGTGGATATACATATCTTGGAGGGAGTAGATAGCGTGCTCATTTGCTGAGCCCGCTCCATATGTAGGGGGTACCGGCTGTTGGTTACAGGATCACAGACATCTTTTATTTTATTGCCACTTAATCAATTATTTAACACAACCAATGAAGAGAAATCTTTTTAAAAATTTTACACATTTTAAAAATTTTACACATTTACATGTAAACATTTTAAAAATTACAATACCTTACTTATACAAAATAAGTAGAAAATACATAAATCACACTACTACCACTGGAAAGCCCCAATATACCATATATAATTACCATATCAATAAATAGAAAGTCCTCCCTTGTAGGAAAAATAAATAACATACAGAAAAAATTGTAACCCCCCCAAAAAAGAAGCACAAGTGAAACGTGTATTGGGGCTCAGCGCTCCCATTGGTGGCCAATAATCTAGTCTCACTTGAGTTAAGTATTTACTTTATTGTGTACTACCTATTTATCTTGGGTTATATGATCTCTGTAGGTTACTTATTTTTCCTTTGCGGCCCTGAAGCGGCCCATCTTCCCTGTGATGCCTTCGAGAGTGCTGTTCAGTTGCCATGGCAGCCTACTGAAGGTCTCTGTGGCTGCCACTTGCTTCAGGTCTATAAACTGCAGTACAGTATTGAGAAAAAGCGATCAAGTGATTGCCTGTTCAAATCCTCAAGGAGGAGGTTAATATAAAAAAAAAAGTATTAGAATTAGAAGTATTAGAAGTTAAAAAATATAAATAAAAAAATCCTTCAAATTAAAAAAGAACCTCTTCTCCCATTTACCATACAGCAATAAACAATGAAAAAAGTAAACATAACTATCATCACTTCATCTGTAAAAGTCTGTTCTAATACAATATTATGTTACTTATCCCACACAGTGAATGGTGTAGAAAAAAAAAACCTCAACGACAGAATTGTGTTTTTTTTGTTCATCCCAGAAAAAGTGGAATAAAAAGTGATTAAAAAGTCGCATGTAGTCCAAATTGGAACCGATGAAAACTAGAAGCAAGAGATGAACCATCAAACTGCTGTAGTATAGAAAAAAATAAAATAAAGTTATTGGTCTCTAATTTTTTATTTTACTTTTTTTTTTTTTCCAAGTAAATAAAAAATAAAACATATACAGGCAGTCACTGGGTTGTGAACGGGATAGTATATAAGTTGGAACAGGTATATTTATTATATGTAACTCCAGCACAAGAGGTTTCATATGCATGGAAGGGTTTATACATTTGTTTTGCTGTCTGTGCCCCTGTTACGAAGATTTCACCTCATTTGCTGCTGGGGCATGCTGGAACTTGTCGTTCCACAGCTACTATCTTCTGTGGAACATGGAACTACAAGTGCCAGCATGTTCCATAAGTCTCTGTTTGTAACTAGGGGACAGATTTAAGTCAAAATGGTGTAAGTTGAGGACTGCCTGTATTTGGTAATGTCGAAATCATTCCAGCCTGTAGAATACAGATGTGTCATTCATGCTGAACAGTGAACTCAATGAAAATGAAACCCCCCACAAAAATGGAGCAGTTGCGGCTTTTTTCCCATTCCACCCCACAAAGAATATTTTGTGTCTCTCAGTACATTTTACCATATGATAAATGGTACCATTAAAAAATACATATTGTCCCGCAAGAAACAAGCCCTCATACATCTATAACTGGAACAATAAAAAAGTTATGGCTCTTAGAAGGCAGGGAGGAGAAAACATAAAAACCAAAAATCGAAAAGTTGCTTCTCATTCAAGGGTTAAAGAATCATTTTTGTAGGAAATGTTACACAAATAAGTAGATCTATTAATCCTTTGAGACACATATCTCGGACATCATTTAGAACAGCTGTTTTTCTCAAATTGTTCAGTGGCCAGAAGGAAAGTGATGCCGTAAGTTAAGCTGAAAAACACTGTGGTAATGGTGGCACACCCAAAATCAGATGGTTTAACTAAAGGAAAATATTTTGCTAGAATCTCGGGATTGGAGTTTAGAAATGATAGATTGTGTAAGGGAAGAGGGTGGAGGCCACGGTTTCCTTGGCAGATGAGGCTTTAAAAAGTGCAGTACATAACTACTGCCACCAGGTGGAAACAATTGATTTGGTTTCATTTACAAAAGTTTAGATCACTAGTTCTGAAAACATTCGCTTCCATACTGCACACTCGCTCGGCTCTATCCAGAACTCCCACAGAAGAGAACGGAGACAGCTATGCATTCATGTCCATCCCTCCATTCTCTGCAGCACAGGGAAATACAGGGATCCAGGGATGTAACTAGAATTCACAGGACCCAATAGCAAAATAAGATGGGGCCCGACCACCTAATGACAATAAACTAATATAGCAGCATAAGAAGTAATGATTAAAGCTATATATAATATCACCATGTATCAGGAAAAATACATTGTAGTGCTGCAGAGCCACCAACTACTTGTTCCCAACAAAAAGGAACCATGTCCGTGTACCTGTGTGGGGCCTCCTCAACCTCTGGGCCCCATAGCAAAATAAGATGGGGCTTGACCCCCTAATGACAATAAACTAACCTAGCAGCATAAGAAGTAATGATTAAAGCTATATATAATACAGCCATATATCAGTGAAAACACATGGTAGTGCTGAAGAGCAGCCCCAACAAAAAGGAACCATGTCGTTGGGCCTGAGTGGGGCCTCCTCAACCTCTGAGCCCCATAGCAGTTGCTATATCTGCTATGGCTATAGTTATGCCATGCAAGAATTCGTTCTAGGTACGGGTTCCAGAAGTGGGATCAGCATCTATTAGACACTTATGGAATATCCTCTTCATATGCCATAAATGTCCTGAACGTACGCACAAATATTTCCGTTCACTGACAGCAAGCAGATAATTTGGATAAGCCAGATAATTTATCTCATGTATAAATGTAGCTGCAGGAATGGACATATAACACAGCTCCTATTCCTCACCGATGAGACGCATGACATTTGGATGATCAAATTCCTTCATGCACACAGCCTCACTCAGGAAGTCTTCCATCTCGGTTCGGGTGCAGATAGCAACTAATTGGAGGAGAAAAATAAAATATAAAAAGTTATATCGAAGAGCCCTGACAGTACACAGTCACACATTTCTATAAAAAGTACTGAGTTACATGATGCTAAAACCAGTATGGCGTGGCCATAGGCTGGGAGATATCTTATTGGTACTGGTGGTGATGGTGAAAATATAAGCTGCTGTAGATGGAAACTTTCTGATCTATATTGAGCTGAGCTGGCTCACAGGGGGATTCGCCCCACATTGATTAGCATTAAACATGTAGGCAAATGTATTACCAAATACATTGCTGTTCTGATTTAGCTTCCTTTCAGAGCTAGAAAAATTCTTATATCCTTCTTGTGTACACAAGCTTCCCTAGGTTATCGACCATCTCTCTCTGCTCTAGCAATTGCCAGGATGGTGAGGCCACTCTCTGCTGTGTCATATCAGCAGCACAGGAACTTGTTTATCTTTCTTAAATTTTAACACTTTAGAGCTCGACAGTCTTCTGCTCTGCTCTCCATCACCAATGTCCCTCTAACAGACTCAGCTAAGAATAGCAGAGCTGAAATGTCAGTCACTGCTATAGAACCACTGACAACATAACAAAGAACTGGTAGCCTAAAACTGAGAGCAGGTTGTATAATTCATCTAGATAGGAAAACCCTTTTAAGTGCTGCCCCAAAGGCTGCAATCTCCTAATACACATCCTGTCAGGATATTGTGCACCATCTTCCTTGGTTTGGGTCTATGGCAATAGAAAAAAAAAATATCTCCCTTGTGTTGTATTGTGGCTTTTCTTCATACTGGTGTAAACTGGTACTTATCCCATGTGCAGTTTTTTACTAGACAGTTGCCTTCCTAGTGGATGGATCTGTGAGAAATTGCTCATTAGTGAACGGCACCTGTTAATTTTCTTCCAGGCAGCACTGGGGCTTATATTGTCTTCTACTGGGAATAGTTCATTGTCCAGCCATTGGGCTGTAAGTATGGGCTTGTGTCTGTGTTTTAGGCATGGTCTTAGAGCTGTAGAAGAGCACACTTTGGACATTTCATGCAAGGAGATGTCTCATGGGCCTACTCTCAAACTGCTCCATACATAAACCCCACAATTATTATGGTTGATCAGAATTGAGAGGTTATTTATTAGAAGGTTGTATCCTGTCTTTCAAGCACTAGCACATGTTTTTCATGTCACATAGTATTAAGTTTATCCATCACAAGATGACTTAAACAAAAAAGTAGACCCAAAGCACAGTGTCCACCCTCCGAAATGTTATGAGCTATAGACCCAAAAAGAAACCGGCAACATAGACTTTCACTTACTCTTCATGGTCTTGACAGCCACCTTGAGAATGTAGTCATCTTGATTTAACTGACCCTCCATGACGGAGCCAAATTCTCCTAAGAAGCAAGATCACCATTATTGGTTTCCTAGTCTTCTTCCAACAATAAGACCCAGATACACATTTAATAAAAAGTTAATGATGGTATCATTCAGTGTAAGTACGTTGTAGAGCAATGGCAACATTAATTTTAGAGAGGAGACATAGCTTGAACCATATGTGTCCTGATACTGAAGGGAGACCTACCCAAATGTGATGACACTATTATGTGGAATGTCTGTATTCCATATAAATATCAGCTACAGATGTGCCCATTCTTTCCTTTCACACATTTCATAATGGATTCCAAATTTTCATGATACAAATTCCATGTATCATCATGACAGGCTGCAATTCACTTCACAACTTCTAGGTGGTCTCACATAGACACATACAATAGTTAGTACAGTTAAAAAAAGACATCAAGTTCAACTGGGGGGGGGGGAGGGTGATGGGGATAGTAGTAAGTAGTTATCTAAGCCTTGAAGCCCGCACCACTTCCTGCTGTGACCGGCTCCACAGGCGGCTATTCCACAGATTCACAGTTCTCATGGTAAAGAAGGATTTTCTCTTCTGGATATTAAGGGTGATAAATATGATTTTCGGCGCCCAGGCGCCATTTTTTTTGCGCACATTAGTAGTGTAGAATGTGCCTGAATCTATGAACCTGTTCTACCGCGGGTCATAGATTTAGCGCTTTATAGCTACTAAGTGACACTTCAGGCTCAGGTAAAACACCTTTAAGGTGGTCTACCTGTTCCATCAGTAATGGGGCTGGATTTGCTGTACTGAAGCTATAAATATGTAGCTTCATACGGTTGTGGTGCGACACCTCCCGCACGCCCCCCGATCTCAGGCGCCTTACAAAGTGCTGCGGGCTCTCTGTAATGCACCTGATATTGGAGTGCACCTTGTTATAAATAGAGCGAACAGGGCTGCGCCAGTTTTCGGGCCGAAAAGATGCCAGACTTAAATGTCGCCCTAAATCTTTTTTTTTCTCCAAATGTAGGGATTGTCCTCTTCTCTATTAAGGGGGTTTTACATAAAAACACTTTTCCCCATACTTTTTATAGAAGCCATTTATTTATATATATTAATTAAGCATGTCTCTCCATAGCCATCTTTTCTCAATACCAAATAAGTTTAATTCCTTTAACCTCTCATAACTAAGATTCTCCATTCTTCTTATTAGTTTGGTTGCTCATCTTTGCACTTTCTCTAGCTCTATTACATCCTTTCTATAAACTGGAGCCAAGTTGATTGAAATACACATAGCATAGACAACTCCTTACAGAGTAATGCAAAACCATGCCTTTTTATAGAAGCTCATCTACTGCCTGTTCGGGGAATGTTAAGCCAAGAGGAAAGGTAAGAAAGGACACATCTTTACTCATCATATGGTGTACTAGCTTATTATAGCATTATTAAATCTCTTTTATCAATATATAGTATATGAGTAGGGTGCTGGTGGTGACTGCTATCTCTGTGCATACAGCTGTGCCACCTGGGATGGGACAGTTAAATGAACACCAACAATAGAAAACATACCTAATTCTATTACAGATGAAAAGCATCCATGATAATTCTATTACAGATTAACATAGCTTCTGAGACCCTCTGAGACCCCTCAGAAATCAGCAACCTCTGAGTTAACAACTTGCCCTTCAGGAATAGCTAAACCAAATCTGGCAGGAGATCATTCTCCCAGGAGGAAGCTAGAGGAAGCCATTAAACCAAGAGCTGTTTTCCGATAGCTTTTCCAGACTGTGTAGGATAAGACAGGGAACGGAAGTAAGGCTTGCTAGGCTCGTGTTACTGTTTGATTGTTCCCACACATAGGAAAACACAGTGTGGATGAGACAGCAGGGACCTGTCCTGTGAGCTGCAGAAGTGAGGTCTGATGGGAAAGACGGGAAGAAAAAAGCCTTGGAGTTGCATTGGAGGTCCCAAAGGAGAACTCACTTTACTTCCTTCAGAATGTAACCAGTTCCAGACACAACTTTCTATGAACCGGGAACCCAAGGTAGATCAGTATAATAAATCACTGACACGAAATACAGATTGACCAGGTAGTGGGGGCACATATTTTATGGAAATTTTAGCTAAAAAACCACAGTTTCAGAAATTGTTCCTGTAGATTATGTTTGTATAATTTTACAATACACTGGAGATTCATTTATAAGGAGGAAGGTTACGGACTACATAAGACGCGGGAGCAGAAGGAACTGTGAAGGACTACTATTATGGTTGAAGGAAACATTGAAGACCTCATTCATGGTTCCCTGCAGTATGTAAATAAATATAGCTTCTCATAAAAGCCTTTATATGATGTATCAGGAAACAGCTCGGGAGGATACAACATTTTAAACTACTGTTTGTGAATCAGACCACAGGTCTATAAGCGCTGGGTCAATATTGGGGCAGAAGGTCTGGTGTAGATAGGGACTTTGTGTATAATCTCCAATAAATACCTTCCTTTACTTACATACTGTATATAAGCTACATAAGAAGAAGAAAGCATGTTAATACATTGAATGGCTTATTTTGCACTGGTCAAGTTATATATGAACTATTCTATTGGTTGCTATTGACAACAGTCGACAATCTTGTTGACATAAAATCCCAGTTCTAGCCATCTTTTTGTAATGTTTAAATTTTAAAACAGTTTTTGTGATTAAAACCAGGAATGGATTTAAACAAGGGGGAACTCATCCAGCTTTCACTTATTCACTTTTACCATATGATAACCAGACACTAAGGCCATGTTCACACGGCTTAAAATGGGCCGTATTTCGGTCCGTAATTACGTGCCGAAGTGCGAAAATTACGGGCTGAAAACGGCCCATTCATTACGGTAATCCACAGTTCTCATAGAGAACTATGGATGACGTCTCCTCCCCCCGACCGGCGAATCCGCCGGGCGGGGAGATAATTGACATGTCACTTTCTAGCGGCGTATACGCGCCGCTAGCAGTGATTTCCATGGGCCGGCGAAGTGCCAGCCCCCCGCTCCCGCCCCCGGCCACACGGCGTAATTGTGGGACGTAATTACGTCCCGCAGTTAAGCCGTGTGAACCTAGCCTAAGGGCCACACGCATGAAAACTGTCTAGGTCTAAAACTCACTTTGTTGTCCACAGCAACCAATCAGAGTCCATAGCAACCAATCAGAGCGCCCCTTTCATTTTTCCAGAGCACTATATAAAATGAAAGGGGAGCTATGATTGGTTGTTATGGGCAACAAAGTGAGTTTTAGACCTAGACAGTTTTCATACATGTGGCCCTAAGAGCCAGCCTCAGTCAATGGGGAGATGGCCGCTCTGACACAGCTCTCCCTCATTCATGTCTATGGGAGTTCTAAATGTACCTTAGCACACTCATTCACCTTTATTCGAAACTGCCATAGAAAGGAATGGGGAGAACTGTGCAAGTGCAGCCATCTGCCTGTTCCCTGAGGTTGACTTGTAGCTAGCTACCAGCTGGCCTCAGAAAGTGATTTTACCAAGTGGCAAAATCACCTTAAAATTGTAACGTGTGAACTAGGCCTTTATCTGTGTGCTTCTTCCACCCAAGATTTACTCCATACCCAATCTACTTGTAGAAGCTCTCTCTCCTACTTACAGTGGTATTTCATCTACACCACCGCTTCTTAGACAGAAACCACTAAAGGAGAGATGTGGCATCCAACATCATCCACTGAAATGATTGAACCATTGTGTAATATCTGGTCATGCTGGGTTTACACTTTGCAGCGATACTCTACTCTGGCTCACAAACATGGATCCCAAGTGTGAGACTCCATCTAGGACACTTATACCCCTAATAGGGCATACATGGAGGGACTTGTAAAATGAATATAAAAATTGCTTGTGATCCTAAAAAGGTTAAGATCAGAAAATCTAAGCAGCAGCCCATGCAACATAGCCAGTGACTGTTCTTACCTTCTCCAAGGGTCTTGCCAAGTGTAAGTTTGTGACGATCCACCATAACATCTCGGAGCTTCTCTTTAAGATCATCACTAATCCCCAATCGGTTCACTGAAATTTGGAGATGAATAAGTTATTGGAACTTTTGCTCTAACCTAAAAGAATGAAGTCTGACAATTTCAATGTGCATTTTTTACTTTATAGTAAATCTCCACCTTTTATTTGTGTTATGTCTAAGAATAAAATTCTATGTTGAATAATATCTGAATGAGTTTTTATGGCAATTGGAAGCACATTTGTTTAGATACACAGCTCCAAATCTTCTTTGTAGACACAGATATAAAATATAACATTTCTAGCTACATGCAGTGACCACTGGAAGATTAGGAACTTACAGTGTACTGAATTAATATTGAGTTCAATTTATAAGTAGTATGCATTAAGCTATGAAGCTCCCTTTAGTGGTGAATGCAAACAGAAAAGTATCTTTATTTATGTCTATGAAGTAAGAAAAAAATGAAGCTCCAGTCACCAGAAAGAAATGTCAGGCAAAACTAGTGCATCATTTTAAATCTATTGAGATAAAATATAGATATTTACTTTATAGCTCCAGATAACTGGTTTGACACATAAATGCAAAAACTACAATAGCAAAATCAAAATGTAAGTAGAATTTGAGAAAAAAAAATTTTGTTTTATAACCAGTAAAATATGACATTGTTATTCTCAGTTTTTCAGACACAGTTGTTAAATGAATAGTTTTTAAAGGTTATACAAAATTCTGACTAATACAATAAGAAATAATGACACATTGGGAACATATGTGATTTATACATTTCTCAGTTTTGCAATAGTTGTCTTTTCAAAATGTAAACAATATTTTTTCCAACAAAACAGCTCCCTCTTGCCGTTCCCAAGAGAAACTTTAACTAGACTGACTACGTGGAAGGAATCATCACTAGGAGTAAGATCTTTCTGTAACCAAAGAGCAGCCTGGATCCCAGTGTTATTAAGCACTAAACATGAGCAGGAATTTCCTGATGTTCAGCCAAGTGGATGGAGTATGAGTAGATTCTCTGCAGACTCCTCCAGATCGTGCATCTATCAATCTGCTCTAGCAAGCAACCCCACCTATCCCTGTACTAACTCCCAGTGCTGCAGACCCTGTCGTCTGTACATCGGGGGCGATCCTGACATCTGCTGTATTAGGCAAGTCATACATTTTTATGAGTTACATAAGACTGAATTCATTTAAAATCTGGACCTTATTAAAATGAAAAGCAATAAGATATTCCCACAGTTTACTAGCATTTCATATCTGTAGCTTCTTGCTTAGTGATGGGTAACCAAAGACCATAAATTTGCATTAGCAGGCATGCATACTCAATGTGAGGTCACCTTTCACAGTGTGGGACTGGGGTGCTTAGGGTCCATTAGTGTAGTTGATTCTTGGGGCCCACCAGTGGAGTTGATTCTTGGGTACCACCTGTGGAGTTGACCATAGGGGCCCACCTGTTCTGCCTTTCTGTCTCTGCCCTGCTCCCTGAAAATGTTATTATTATTATTTATTATTAGACTTAATTCTTGTGGCCTACCAGTATAATTGATTCTTGTGGCACAGCAGTGGAGTTAATCCTTGGGCTGCATCAATGGAGCTGATTCTTAGGGCCCACCAGTGGAGTTGATTCTTGGGTACCACCTGTGGAGTTGACCTTAGGGGCCCACCTGTGGAGTTGATTTCTGTGGTCCATCAGTGGAGTTGAATTCTGGAGCCCATCAGTGAAGTCAATTATTTGGGCCCACTTACTGCTACTGTACATGACTGTACATGACTTGTGAACACCGCCTCTCAGTTTCCGCCTCTCTATCTCTGCCATTCTCCATGAAAATCAGCTCCAAGCCTGCCCAGAGGCTCACCATGCCCAGTGGCCCACCAGGGTGTTTCCTCTACTCCCCTGTTATCCAGTTCAAGCATGATCCTGCGTGCTCAGGAGGTAGGTACTATGAACACAAGCATATGAACCCACTTTTTTGAAGATCTGTGACAAGCTACATGTTAAGGCTTTAGGTATACAGAAGAACATGTCTGACTTACAGGTGGCTTCCGTGGTTCTTCTGCTATAAGACTTTCTTACTCGGTACCGGACCACAAGTTCTCCTTGTTCCACGGTTGGTTCAAAGGCCTCCCTGAACATTTACATGGGACAGCATCAGTATCGTTGGTTGATACGCAATGTTTCGCATAAGCCTTATTGATATATTACGATGCTTGCACTTACCCATATCGTGTTTCCTTCTTTCGGACACGTGCAAGGAAAATAGCACCTACAATGGCACCAAAAACTGCTACAGCAACCACCAGCATCACGTACCACCAATGCCAGGAGAAAATAGATGGTGATAAATCTTTGACAGCTGTCAAGAAATAGAGCCTTTATTAGAGTCTTCCATTGGATGATGTAACAAAGAAATATATAGGACAGGGACTCTCCATAGGGATCATACAATTTTCAAGGTACATACACAAACATGGCTAGCTATGGGATACAGACTGTGTCTCTCTTATTATAGCAGAACATAGATTGAATATATTACTAGCAATTATTTCTGCCGAAGGCACGGTGCCGTATAGGGGAAAAGAGCTGTAAGACTATGAAACATTGAATTTCTGCAGAGTAATATACTCTATACCAATGCAGCAAAAAGGGGTGTTCCCACCATAGACTACTTTGATGGTATATCTCTAGGATATGCCATTAAAGTCTGATAGGTGTGGAGCCCATCTCTGAAACTCGCACCTATCTTGAGAATGGGCTCCTGAAAGTTACAGAGCAGGACGCGTAATCACAGCTCTCCATTCTGTTATATGGGAGTTCTGAGCAAAGCCAAACACACCGCTATCCTGCACTCAGAACTACCATAGAACAGAATGGAGAGTAACTGCTCTGTAACTCTAGGGGGCCTGCTCCCAGGATAAGTGCTGGTCTCAAAGATGGGCTCCACACCTATCACACTTTCATGGCAAAATTTCATGGCCATTACAGTCTAAGCTAGAAACATCCCTTAAATGTTTCTCAGCCAAGTGCCCTCTGTCCAAGACTGTGGTCAGATGTTCTGATGCAAGGAGACAGTGTATGTGCTCAATAGAGAAATTGGTGTACATATGCATAGGATATAGGTTGAAATGGATTATTGATAGTAACTCTGATATGGACTCTATAAGTACTCTCGGGTTCTCTGTTTTATTCCTTACCTTGAGGAGACTTGGAATCTGAAAAAAGCAAATGACATACATTAGACCCCAGATAACAGTCGGCAACATATAATCTTATTGATGTGTTATTTGAAGCTCCTTACCATCACTAGTGACTGTAGCGACAACTGGATCACTCCAAGGACCATCCCCAGAGACTGTGTAAGAGGAAATCCTAACAGTCAGATTGTCCACAGGCTGCAGCATCTCAAGCATCAACTCAGTGGTCAGGCCAGTATCCACCACAACCTGGGTAGCAAAACTTTACATTAAGCATTTGAAATAACATTCATATATTCTAAGACTAGTATATACTATGTACTCACACACAATAGAGGCACAACCCGAGCACAGGCACATCCCAGTCCACAAAGGAGAAACCATCCAGCACTATAACATGCACACAACTAAATGGCTACACCATCCATAAAGGTCCATAAAAGTTCACTGAAGACTTAAAACTCTGTGGCAGTTTTGCACACATATCAAGCCCCATACCATGCTGATATGTATATCAGTGGCAGTGGGCCACACCAGTATTATAGCTGACCTCCAAGGGCCGTTGGAGAGCTATGGAGGATGGATAGGGTGCCTGGGCAGGGCTTGTCAAAGCTGTGCCACCGCTAGTGAGTTACTGAATAGAGTGATGTGGAGGTAAATGCTATATCTCTAAATCCAAGATGATGCCTGCTCCTGACTGGCGACACTGCCTCTGCCAAGCACTGGCTGTACCCTATGAGGAAAGAGTAGAGCCAATACTTTTGCACCCACATCTTATCCATCCCTGGACTGAGGTAATATGAATCAACGTAGTGAGACAACTACTTTAAACCCCTAGTCATCTTTCAAGATTCTTTAATTGGCCAGACTTGACTTCCAAGGAAGCTACCTCCTATAGGTGGCACCAGAGAGACAGCTTTCTTCCTTCTGGCTGAGAACTTATTTATGCAATGAGAAGCCTTGGATTTGGTGTCAGGTAGGATCTCTGACCCGTGTAAAGATTGCCTCACTAAACCTGTTGAACCACAAGATGCATGCACACAAATCACACTGCGCTATTTTCTGACACATGGAACAGGTGTATGGGCTAGTTTGGGGTTATTTACCTCTGGTTGATCCTTATATTGATACGCCAGTTTGTAACCCTTCAATATTCCATTCAGTGGCGCTCTTGGCTCTCTCCATGTGATCGTGGTAACAGTCTCGTTCTTTAGCGCAGTGACATTTTGAGGGGGCCCAGATGGAACTATAAGGGGTAACACAAATCTGTTATGAGTTCAGGAGATGAACACATAATCTTGGCATAGATCCAATGTTTGTCATGTAGATATAGGAACTAATTTAAAGAGGTTTTGACATTTTGCAAAATCCCTTCTGAAGAAAGCATGTTATGGGCCGGCTTCAGAGAATGGGAAGATGGCTAACGTTGCACAGCTCTCCCCCATTCATGTCTATGGAAGTCCCAAATATACCCAGGCACACTTGCTTGACTATATTTGGAATTTCATAGAAAAGAATGGGGAGAACTGTGCAAGCATGCAGAGACATCTTAACAGTATTATGGGCCCCTGGGCATAGCACTGCAGTGGGCCCTGCCTCAAGCCCCCTCTTCTCCCAAGCACACCCATATTATCACACCACTTTTGTCCGGCAGCCTGCAGCTTACAAGATTATTTGGCAGGGCAGGGAGCCTTTGCTCCTTTCTCCACCTTGGTTTTTACTGTTTGCACATCCTAAAAACACACAAATAGTTAAATAGGCAAAGTCAACCAAGGGATCCGGGGTATGTTTATTGCATCCCTGTGACATACATACATCACTTGAGACCCATATACTTGTGGGGCCCCCGGGCAACTGCCTAGTGTGCCCAATGGAAAAGAGGGCCCTACAAGCATGGCCATTTCCAAATTCTCTGAGGCTGATTTGTAGTGTAGTCAGAAGGGATATTGCAAAGTGGCGAAACCCATTTAAGAAAATTTTATCAGATTTAAAGAAAGGGTCTATCCTTTTCCTCAGAAATAGTGCCACTCTAGTCTGAATTTAATCACATTTAAATGAATGGAGCTGGGCAACAATGCCAGGCACGGCCCATAGACAGGAGTGGTGCTATTAAAATGTTTATAGGACAATATGCTAAATCACAAGTATATTAAGCACTGATTAATTAAGACACATTAAGATGGAAAAATAAAGCAGGATAACTGGTAAAAGCTGAAGTGAGAAAGGCGTCTCACAAGTAGAAGTGGAAGAAAACTGTGCCAGCCGCCAGCAGGACGGCTGACACAGACAGAATGGTTTGTGTCTTGTATACTAATTACTACAAGGGGCCAGGGCTGAAAAAGAGTCCCACTCACTCACTCAGCTTCTTTTATTTCCTGCCAAGGAAAGGGGAACAGGCAGAGGAGTGACTGATAGCAGTAAATTGAGGAGACATTTTCACTTAAAACAAGACAAATTAATGATTTTGTGCAGCTGTAAGGAGAAAATTTCTGATTTATGTCAAATGTTTAAGGTAAAGCTCCATCAGGTCTTTATTGTAACTGTCCAAACACTTTCGTCCTTCGTGGGCTCATACTCAAGTGGTCGAGTGGCCTCAGGTCTGTATGCGCTTCCTGTTTTCATAGGCTTCCTTCCAAAATCATATTGGAATAATTTGGAATTAAGATTGTGAACCTCAATGGGTACAGAGACTAATATGACTGATGACAACCTCTGTTCAGCACCACAGAACATGTTGGTGCTATATGGTTTGCAGGGGCAGGCATTTTGGTGCCCTAGGCAAACAGGGCAAATGGCAACCCCAATCTTTTCCTAAAAAATTCAAATGCTTGTCCCTAACCTGACTCGGGGCCTGCAGCTGTGCTTTTCCCTGCTCGGTGGAATTGGAAAAACACAATTGTCAGATCTTATTGTGGTGTTTAATTCTTATAGAGTGTAACAAACATTCGGTGCCTGTCGTGTATGAAGCAGGCTCAGCTCATGATCCTGCTCCATCGCCTGCACCCCCTTCTGCAGTCATGCTGGCGCCTCACAGTCACTACCTTACCTACTCCTATCCCAGCCGGTGCTGATAGTTTGCCTAGCATTCAACTGAAAAGGACTTTTTGGAGGAGTAGAAATTAGTTTGACTAATAGTAGATGAGAGGCAGGTCTCTTAGTGTCTCTCCTAATTGTCACTTTCAGCTTGATCTAAAGCACAATATACTAATATTTCACATGTGACCATGCAGCCAATCACTGGTCTTAGTGGCCATATGCCAAACACGCAAGCAGACACCCCTTAGGCCAGTGATTGGCTGTATGGTCATATCAGCAAGGTACGCAATATTCCCACTGTGGGACTGGCTGCAAACAACGTAGCTACAGCAGCACTGGAATGGTGGGGCTTGTAAGGATATTAGTTATTTTTTGTATTTTACCAATGACCTAGAATGGGGGTCTCCTAAAGTCTCAGAAAACCTATTTTTAGGACATTGTAACAATGTCTTTGTTTAAATTTGACAATTCTTTGCAAATAGAGGGACTTCCCCTATTGAGGACCCTCATCTATTTGTCAGAGCTGAGACAGCCTTAAAGACCTTATATTGCTCTGGAAGACTATCATATGTAATGCTGTTCCTATGGTGGTACTATAGGAAAACTGGATACTTGCTAATAGCTAATCACTTGGTAGATCTGCTTATCATGCATACTACATTGTCAAAAGCAAACAATTGCTTGAAGATACTTTGTGATACAGGCCTTTTACTTTCTTGTTCCTTTGGCTTCTTAGTTTCTTCCATTTTGTAGGTATCTAAATAGATTCCATCTCGAAAGTTCAATGGAGCTACAGCATTGAAAGTACATAGAATAGGGTCTGGGTCCAGACATATTTGCTTATGGTAGGGAACCCAAAATTACAATAAAGACAAACTCTCATTGTCAATTTTTACTACCTAAGTATAGAGCTATCCATCTACTCTTTAACTGCAACAAAAATATACCTCCTTCCATGGTTTCCATTGAGACCCAGTCTGTCCAGTGGGAAACCCCCTCGCTGTTCAGGCAGGCCACACGAACATTGTAAACAGAGTAGGGTGTGAGGTCACTGATTATATCAGTATAAGGGGGCACATTGATATTCTGGTTGTAGATCTTATGGTGAGGAGTAGTACTGAGGTGACTATGAGGAACAGTTGCCTAAAGGAAGAAAAGAAGGCAAAGGGTAAGAACAGAAATAACAAATGTTTGGAAACAGTTGTAGTTCTTCTTTTTCATGCCGAAATAAAAGTCCTGTGACAACAAAAACCCCCAGTTAAAAACCACAGCTCCCAGTAATGAGGAACTTAGGGCGAGAAAACAAAACAAAACTAGAAACCGGTTGTGATGTAACTACTTAGTGGACATGATCAAGATCAAATCAAATTGTGTTCTACGGACACAGAATACCATACCTAGTCCTGCTAGTTACTACTATTATTTTCATAAAACATTATACCTATAATGATAGCACTAGATTGAGCAATATGGACAATCATTTTCTGTTAGAAGGGTTCGCTCACTATGGACTAATCACAGGTTTCCAACTACTGTCTTAAAAAGTTACTTTTGTCAGTGTAAGACTGGGGTGCTTGGGGCCCACCATTGGAGTTTTTTCTTGGGGCACACCATCGGAGTTCATTCTTGGGGCCCACCATTGGAGTTTATCCTTGGGGCACACCAGCGGAGTTCATTCTTGAGGCCCACCAGTGGAGTTGATTCCTGGGATCCGCCAGTGGAGTTGATTCCTGGGGTCCACCAGTGAAGTTGGGGCCCATCAATGGAGTTTACTCTTGGTGCCCACCCTACAGCTACTGCACACACTGTACATGACTCTGCCTTTTGCTTTCTAAGTCACTTTCTCTCCCTTACTCCCTGAAAATCAGCCCAAGGTTTTTCAAGCCCAGGGGCCCAACATGGGTTTCCTCTGCTCACTTGTGGACCAGTTGGAGTCTGACTCTGGCCATTGTTTTCTCGATAAAGGATCCTAAATGTAACTATGTTTTTCAAGCCCACAACTATTCTTGAGCTGTACACCTTTGGCCTCCTTATATACTATTTTGCTACAATGCCTTACACAGTCTGTATTATATGCACATAGAACTGTCTATGATCCTGGAACTTACAGTCATTTAGCTGTTTTTATGGCATGGTTATTTACATGGTATGAGACGTAATTATCCACATACTAAAATCGTATGCCAATTATTGAAGATTCTGTTACCATCTTTAGATCACATTTCCTTCCATTGGACAGAATAGCTATTAGCAAAAATTAAGCAGCTGACTTGTGCCCATTAATAAAGTTTCCCTTTGACTTTGTTCCCATTAATGAAGAAGTAAGTAATCACAGTCAGCAACTACTTCTTCCCCTTCCTCATTTCTTAATAAACCATGAACCAGAAGCATCATTTCTGCAGCAGTGAGGTCCATGATTAATGAATGGGAAACATTAAACTCCCTGTTTATAATTCGTCTTACCAGGAAAGGGCATGTAATTTCCTATTTAACTGGACTACTGCACGTAAATGATTATGAACACCTCGGGATACTGTATGTGAGCTCTAAATCACTTCTTTTAATTGGTGTCTATAGGAATTTCTATTTAATAGTCAACTCCTTAAATTTAGGCCACATGTGCCTGACACACCCATAGGGATTGATCCTGTATGGTGGCACTAGGCATCGCACCATATGGTGTCTAATTCCCACATCATGCTTATATGGGTATTCTTCTTTAGAAGCAATGCTTATCCAGTGGAGCAAGCCAAATTCTTATACCTCAATATGAAAAAAGGTAAATGATGATACATAAGGCTCCACACACGTCTATGGGTGCCAAAGACAGCATAACATAGTTTTGGGGGTTTTTTAAATTTTAAAATCCCTTTTTAAAAACAAAATCTTTTTTCCAAAAATTAAATTTTTTTTTAACAATTTCCCCCCTTTTTTTGGCAGGTTTTTATTTACAAAAAAATTTTTAAACCAAGTTTAACCCTTGGGGGTCCATTAATAAATTCCTCCCTTTTTAAGACAGGGTTCCCCTTTAAAAAAAGAACCCCCCCCAAAAAAAATTAAAATTTTTTAGGGGGGAAGACCCTTCTTCCCCCTTTTCCTTCCCCCTTCCTTTTCCCCCTTTTTCCCCTGAAAACCCGAAAAATTTGGCAGCAGTGAAGGGCCCCCCATTTAATAAATGGGAAAATTAAAAACCCCCTTTTTAATTGCTTCCCAAAACCCGAAAGGGCAATTTTACTTTTTTTTTTGTTTTCCCCCGGGATTTGGCACCGGGGAAATAATTTTTAAAAACCCCCCGGGTTTTTTTTTTGAGCCTAAATTAACTTTTTTTAAAATTGGAGGGTTTTAGGAAACCATTTAAAATTTTAGGCCCCTTTTAAAATTTTGGCCCCCCCATTTATTCCTTTCCACAAACCCCAAAAAAATCCCCCCCTTTTGGGGGCAACCCAGGCACCCCCCCAAGGTGTTTTTTAACCAAATTCCCCCCCCCCCCTTATAGGGGTTTTCTTTTGTGCCCCCCCCTTTCCTTTATTAAGGGGGGAAACAAAAAAAGAAAAACCCAAAGAAACAAACCCCCCCCCGTTTTTAATTTGGGGCCCCTACCGGCTTAAACCCAATAGAAACCCCCTTTAAAGGGGCCCTATGGTTTTTGAAAAAGGGTTTTTTTTTTAAAAAACCTCAAAATTTTTTTTTTACCCCCTAGAAAACCCCAGGGGGGAAAAAAGTAGATTTTTTTTAAAACCAAAACCCCTTTTTTTATACATTTGGGGCCCCAAAAAAGGGCCCCCCCTTCAATGTGCCGGGAAACCCAAAGTACCATGTAGTAAAAAACAGCAAAAAGGTGGCTTTTTTTTTTCTAAAACTAATACTACTAAAGCATGTTTCCCCCGATAAAAGGGGGAATTTTTTTTTATAATTTTTTAAAATAAAATACTTTCCTATTTTTTTCCCGTTTTTTCCCGTTAAAAAAAGTTAAGTGACCCCCTTTTTTATTTTGCCTTTTGAGGGCCCTTTAAAAAATTTTTGGTGCTAAATTTTTAGCCCTTTAAAAACAACCGAATTTTAAACCCCCTAATGCCCTTTTTTTTTTCCCGGGGAAAAAGAACCCCATTTTTCTTAAAAATTTTTTTTAGAATTTTTTTGGGTTTTTTTTTTTTTTTGGGTCAAAAATTAAAGGCAATTTTAAAAAACATTTTTAAAATTTTTTTAAAATATTTTTAAAAAGTCCCAAAACAAGAAACTAAAAAATTTACAAAAAAATCATAGTAAATGTACTCCAAGACTAGATTAAAAAGACTGGAAAAAGTAACAAAACTTTTTTAAGTCTAAAAGATTTTATCCTAAATGGGGAAAAAAATTTTGACTGTTTTCCCTATCCATTTTTGTTTTTTGAAACCAAACTGTCTTCCCCAAACAAAAATTTTCTGCATATTTTTTTTAGCATTCCCCCGGGGCTGATTTTTTTAATTTTTTTTTTTTCCTTTTTTTCACACCCAAAGGGGAAATTTTAAAAAGTTTTGCTTTTGGCCAAAAATGATCTTTATGCCCCAAAGCTATTTTTTATGGGGGGGAAAAAAGAGCCAAAAAAAACCCAGATTTTCCTTTTCAATGTGTCCCCCCCTTTTCCCCCCTTAATTTCAACTTTTTAAAAAAATGTCCCCCTTTAAAATCTTCTTTTTTCCACCCCCGACAAAACAGCCAAAACCCAACCCCTTTGATTTTTTCCCTTCCCCCCCCCTCCCCTCTACTTCCCCTTAAAAGAAAGGGGGGGTTTTTTAAAAAATAGGTCCCCTTTCCCGGAGAAAATTTTAAAAAAGGTTTTTACTGGGTCCAATTTTTTTTTTTTTGGGAAATTTTAAACCCCCCTTTTAAATTTAATCCCTTCCCTTTAAAAGGGGTAATCCCTCCAAAGTCCCCCCACTAAAAAAAAAACGCCTCCCAAGGAAAGCCCCCAACCAAAAACCAAAATTTAAAAAATTAAATTTTTTAATTTTCAAATTTTTAAATTTAAGTTACAAGAAAATCCTTGGTTTCAGTTTTTGGGGTCCCCCGGTTTTTTCCCCCCAAAAAATGGAAAACAAAAGTTGGAATTTTTAAAGGTTTTTCCCCCAAAAAAAGATATTGGGCCTTTTTTTAAAAAGGGGAATAGGCCCAAAAGGTTGGGGAAAATTTTTCCAAATGAAAGGGGGCCCAACTTTGGGTTTCCCCCCAAAGGGGGCGTTTTTTTAACTTTAAAAAATGTAAAAATTTTAACCCACTTCCCTTTAAAAAAAAAATATTGTTTTAAAAAACCCCCAGAAAAACCACATTTCCCCAAAAAGGAAAATGGTCCCCCCTTAAAACTTTTCCCCCATGGTGGTTTTAAAACCTTTTTTCCCGGGTTGATGGAAAATTTTAAATTTCCCAATTGGTTTTTTCCCCCTTTGAAGTGGCCCTTTTTGGGGCAGGAAAAAAAGCCCAAAATTTTAAATTTTTAAAGGTTTTTTTTGTTTATAAGCCGGCCCCCTTTTCACCTCCTTTTTTTCACTGAGCTTCCTACCTTTTTTAAGGGGGGCTAGCGTGCTTGGCTGGGGCCGTTTTTTAGAGCCCTTTTTACCACCCCCTTTTTGAGTTTTTTTGAACAAGTACCCTTTGGGGGGTGAGGCCAAAATGGAAAGCCCCCAAAAAACCCCAAAATGGGGTTAAAGGGGCCCCCCCCTTTGTTTTTTTTTTTTTTGGGACAACCCAAACCCCCTTTTAAAAAAATGGGGTGGTCCCCCCCGGGGACAAAGGAGGGGCTGGGGGGCCCCTTTTTTGGTTTTCCCCAAAACCCTTTCCCAAACCCAGGTTTCCCCCCTTTCCCTTTTTAAGGGCCCCCAGGGAAAAATTGAAAAGCGGGGGCCCCAAATTCAATGAAAAAATTTAAAGTGGGGGATTTAAATTTGCCACTTTGAAGGCCCCAACAGATAGGATCCCATAAGCAGTCTGACAGTGTATATGAAACACGTTACAAAAATGGTCAACAGGCAGCTCTGCTTTGATTATAGTCCCAGGACTAGAGATGGGCCAATTTCTCAAAAATTTGATTCGGTGGCTTCGCCGAATTTCCCGACAAAAATAACTTCGTTCCAATTACTTCGGGGACAATCAGTTAAAAAAACATATTTCCCCCAGGCTCACAGAGCCTGCAGGGGCTGTAGAATTTTTGGGGGCCATGTTTTTAAATATGCAGAGGGAGTTTGGGTTTTTGGTCTCATACAATGTTGTTTTTTTTTAGTATGAAAAACCAAAATGAATGCCCCCCGGCTCTTAGATTGCTTACTATAAAAATTCCTTTGGGCACTTAAGAGGCAAAAACTGACCAAAAAATGAAGGGGAAAAATGCCCCGATAAGTCAGGCAGCGACAGCTGGAAAAAAAACAAAGCTTGGGGGGTCAGGTGGGCAAAAACATGGAGTGTGGAGGTTTCGGGGGCAGCTACAAAGCAAATGAGGTTCAGACAGTGGCACAATGACATTTTGGGGGGTGAAAAAACCGGGGGGTAGGCCCCCAGAAAGGGGGAAAAGACACAGTGTGTAGGGCATGGCAACCCAAAAACACAGCATGAGGTCAGACAGGGACAAATGACCGTGGGGTTAGGTCATGGCAGCAGCAGATGGGTCAGCCAAATGGGACAAGACCCTTCGGAGGGGGCAAAAAAAAGGGGTAGGGCCACAAGTGGGACAATGACACAGTGTGTAGGTCATGGGGCAGCCCCCAGCAGCGCAGAGGTCAGACATGGACAATGACAGAGGTGTAGGTCACGGGAGCGCCACACAGCAGCATGAGGTCAGAAAATTGGCCAAAAAATGAAGATGTTAGTCCCGGGGAGCACCACAGCAGCAGCATGAGGTCAGACAGTCAAAAATGGAAAAAAGTGTGTAGGTCACGGCACGCAGCATAGTCGCAGTGGACAATGCCCTTCCCCGGAGGTGGCAAAACCGTAGTAGGCCCCCCAGATGGCGCAAGCAAAAGAGTGGAGGCACGACAGCAAACCACAGCAGCAGCATGAGGTCCCGGCAGTGGCAAAAAATCACATTCTGGAGGTGGCAAAAAAATATTATGCCACAAAATGGCACAATGACACGGTTAGTCATGGAGCAGCCACAGCAGCACATGAGGGGGAACATGGACAATGACAGAGGTGTAGGTTTTACGGCGCAAACCACGCCAGATGAGTCAAACAGTGGGGACAAAGACACAGTGTGTAGGTCACGGGGACAGCAGCATGAGGTTCAGACGTGGCACAATGACTTCGGAGGTGGCAAAACAGTAGTAGGCCCCAAAATCACAATGACAGAGAGTGGAGGTCACAAAAAACAGCCCCCAAGCGCAGCTGGGTCAGGCATGGCAAAAACAATTCTGGAGGGGGCAAAACAGTAGTAGGCCACAGGTGGCACAAACCACAATGTGGGGGGTCACGGTACAGCGATGAGGTTTTGGGGTTGGGGCCCCAATGACATTCTGGAGGGGGCTAAAACAGGAGTACCACAGAGTGGGGACAATGACCACAGTGGGGGTTTGGTCAGGGGGGCAGCCCCCACAAAACAGATGAATCAACAGTGGCACAATGACAGAGTTTTTTAGGGGCAGGCAGCACCACAGCAGCAGCATAGGCAGACAGGGCACAATGACAGGTGTGTAGGTCACGGCCAGGCACAGCCAGCATGAGGTCAGACAGTCACAATGACGAGGTTAGGTCACGGCCAGCACCCCCACACAGCATGAGGTCAGACTGGCACAATGAAAAAGAGTGTGAGGTCCCCCGGCACACCACAGCCAGCAGATGAAAGGGGAAGGTGGCACATGACCAAAATTTTGGATGTCACGGCACCCAACAGCACAAAGGGGGCCCTGGGTCAAAAAAGTGGCAAAAAAGACAGACCTGTGAGGTGGGGGCAATACCAGTCCCTGTAAAGAGGGAGTAGGGAGAGGGAAACTGTCAGCAGATGGTGGCATCAGGCGGTGGCGGCATCAGAATATGGCTGAAAGGGAGGTGTTTTTTAAAACCCCGACTGACCCTAAGGCATTTTTTGTGTGGGAAAACCCGGCCGACCACGCCTGACATTTTACAAAGGTCGTCTTTCCACATTTTTCCCGTGGACAACGGGTTCTCCTTGGGGGAACGATGGCCCCCGCGGACTGAAACACCCGCTCTGATCCACACTACGGCCGGAGGACAGCTTTTCTCCACTGCAAACTGGGCAAGTTGCGGCCCCCAAAAATCCAGTTTGGCTGCCCAGACCAGCGGACTCAAACTGGGGTTTTGCGAGTGGGGTTCCCCATTAGGCACCACCTTTTGGTTAAGGGGGTGTCCAGGGTCCTGCTGCTGCTGCGGGGGACTGCCCCCTCATTAGGTGGGGGAAGGGAAACTCTCCTGGGGCTCCAGCTTTGGTTTTTCGCTGAGGAGGGTACTGCTCCTACCCCCCCCACCCCCACCTTCCCCCCCACAACCCCCCGGCAGTAGTAAAAGCGCTGAGGAACCCCCCTCCCGAGCTGTCAAGGAGGGACGATGCCGCACAAGGCAGCGGCCCCTGCTAGGAGGTTTCTCTATGTTTTTTTCTTTGTCCTCCCCCCTCCCAATAGTGGGAAAAAGGCTCCCATTTTGGGCTGGTAGGAGGGTCCAATAGGTGGGACCCAAAAAAGTCACCCCTGCGGATGCTGACATTTGGTGTCCTACCCCGCAAATCGCATTGCGGGCCATCTGCACAAGTGACTCCCCCGGGGGTCCCCTTGCCCCCATCTCCACTTAAACTGCCCCGGGCTTTTCGGGGCATCCCTGGCTTCCTTCCCCCCCATTTACCCCTAGCTGCTCCGCTCCTCCCCCCTTTTTTGTCACTGGGGAGAAAAAACCACTCATTTTCACCGCAATGCTTCTGCTCCAATGTCCCCCCCCTCCTCCTCTCCATTTCACCCCAGCAGACTATGGGGCCGCGAGATGAGTCGCCACATCTCCAGTCCCGCCCCCGACCAATTTTTTTTAGCATCTGTTTTTTTCCAAAGGACATGAAGCAGTGGAATACTTTTTTTTATCCCCC